>MJUU01014396.1:18556-33143 GCA_002080025.1 Modiolus philippinarum | reverse complement strand
TTGTTGACTTCAATTTACAATAATTTATTGGTAATTTCTGCCATAACAATTTGTAGAGACTTTGTCTCATGTACATTTACTCCATATCCTTTCATTGTTTATTACACATACATACAAAGATTAACAACATGGATCCAATAAAAATAGTACATTGTATGTATGTATCTTACGTAAAGTGATGATCATAGAACACAACATACCTAGAAGCTTTTCTCGCCTTTCTGAAATAAAAAATGTATACACAATCATTAATCTTAGCTATATTTACATAAATTGTATAACAATATATTATTTTATATATTCTCTTATTGATGTCACTTTTTTAACATAATTAGTACTTTAGTTTTTAGTGTTGTATTTGTAGTGTTTGTTTGTTGTGTGAAGTGTCTCCGCTCTTCCGCCTTCTGATGCTTTTGCTTTTGTCTTGTCTCTGGAAATTGATTTATGTAACTGCCGTTGTTTTTTTAATACATTTCCTTTATTTGCCCAAATTAATTGAATTTAATATACGAATCTTACCGTACTGCTCTAACTTATTGATCGTTTCAGAAGTATAAAGGTCCATTTGGTTCATGGATTTTAAATTATCCTCGCACTTTCGGATGGAATTTTGGGGATACCATTGCCCAGTCTGTTCGTCCGTCCATCTATCTGTCCGTCTGCCCATCTGTCAGTGAGTCCGCCCGTCCCACTCTCTATGACACTTTACTTGTGAGTTGATATCTAACATTTTTTATTAAGGAATTTACTTATGTTACTGAATTATTACTGATGCGTAATTAGCTTTCGGAATTTTGATATTGCTCCAGATAAAATAAAAAGAAGCCCGAAAATTCATCTTTCATCTGACTCAAACTCCTCGTAATGAGGAATTTAATTTAGTTATATTTCTTCTGTAGTGCGTAACTGTTTTAACCGCAGGCTAGGTTCTTTGGGCAAGCCCGTAGTTTAGTGACGAGCACTGTTTGACCCAACTTTCTAAATTACGTTTTGTCACATTTTTTTTTTGTTTTTGAAGAAAGTGGTCATATAGTTGGTAGTCTACCTGTATTGGGTTTTATTTGTATGTTTATTATACTAGAGGGAAACGGGAAAGAGAAAAAGGAGGCCTTTGCTAGTGTCGGTACCAAGTCGAGCTATCCCGTGTTAACTTTTTTACTTGACTTTATAAAAGAATTGTTGCGTAATCTGCGGGTTTTCCGCCGGGAGCAATCTCGGATGAGGTGCAGACCTGGCAGTTCCCGAATGCTGTAAAATGTTACCTTACACATCTAAGCTTTATTTGGTTATAAATGTAGCATTGGGTCTATATTTTTCTTTATATAATGTCCAACCGGTTTAACCCTATCGCTGACTTTTGCTAGTGCCGGTACCAAGTCCGGCAGTCCCGATTTCCTACCGTTGTTCACGTTTGTCCTTTGTCTTATTCGTGTTTTTTTCATGTGTAGTTTCCTGCGAAATTGTGGCATGTAATTATAATTTTCAGCCATTGTAGGTACCTTTTTATTAGCTATTTATACCTTTAATCTTTTGTTTGAATGAGTCCAGAATGTTTCTATCAATATGCTGAAATATATAAATAGTTAATATTTTAACATTTTGCACAAGTGTTTGTTAATGCAACTAAATGAACGTTGTTTATTACTTTTATAAATCCTAAAAGATATGTCTGTATAGTGTTGGTCACTTTTCTCTATCCCCTTTAAGGTAGTTGGGTGTATTGGTTTCTAAGATAGAATATTTTTTTCAAAATTTGTACAATGAAACTTTAAGCAATATGCTTTAAAGATATGCAAAAAATTTGGGGTCACGGATTTGTCAAAAAAGATACAGCATTCCAATTTTGGCTTTTTGCACTATATTCACAATAGAATTATATGCGAAATATTGTTATACCACACTTCAATTGCATATTCTTTTTCTATAAGCAGACATAAGATTTTTCCCAAAGTTTGTATATTTATTCATTTGATGTAGAATGTCAATTTAAAAACATATAGACAATTAAAAGGTCAATTGTTCAGAGAACAATTGCAAGGTCTTTCACCAGTTTTCACCATGATTTCAGGAAAGTCACTACCGGTTTATAATTGCATTTATTTCCTTTTCTCCAGTATATTTGATCACCTATTTTTACTGTTGTAAAGATTTTACGGAAAAAACCCCTAAAAATTGGCTATGACCTTGACCTCTGACCTTGATGACCTTTGACCTTGTGCTCAAATTGAAGGTCTCTTTCTATTGATTAATTTGATATGTTACTTGACTATACTATCTATAACGGTTTAAAAGTTATATGTAAATAATCCTTTTCCGAAACGCGTCAAGAGCAATAACTCTTTAGAGAGTCACCTGAGAGTTTCGGTCCAAATGAAACAAATAGAGCCCTTGACATGTTGAACATTTTTGCTGATATAGTTTTTCAGCTATCTATTATAGTTTCTGAGTTTATCCCCTAACAAGGTCAAAGGTCAAGGTCAAAGGTCACCGATGACCTTCAACCTGGTACTCAAATTGAAGGTCTTTCCATACTGATCACTTTAAACATATATGTTTACTATATTATCTGTAAGCGTTTAAAAGTTATTCGCGAAAAACTGATTTACCGAAACGCGTCAAGGGCTATAACTCAAAAACGGTTGTTTGCAGAGTTTCGCACCGATTGAATAAAATGGAGATAATAATGAGAGGAGTAATTTTCCAATATAATGTTTTCAGAAATTTTTTATCGTTTCCGAGATATCGCGATAACAAAATTTCGAATGGCGGCCATTTTGAAAATGGCGGACGAAAATTTTTTTTGACCACAGATTTGTAATCAGGACCATGAAGGCTACCTGGAAACCAAATTTTATCAAAATCGGATAACTTTAAGAAATTTGCATATTTAGGGGCCAAAAACGCGTAACCGGGGTCGCGACCCAAAATTTTTTTTTCGCATAACGAAACATCCTGAGGATGAATCCAACATTTTCCCCACATCAGAATTTTGATATCCGTTACGGTTACGGAGCAAACATGATAACAAGGTTTTCGGTCTTCAGGGAGATAATTCCGTTACTAAAAATAGATCGGTTTCACAGGGTCAGTGGCTTCGACCCCTCACTAAGCCGAATAATATGACCAAGTATCGAATTGATATGTCGCGACACTTTTACTCTTTTGGCCGCGGAAAAAAAAAGAATAATAATAATAATCAGAAGAAATACAGTAAGGTCTTTCACATGTGGTGAAAGACCTTAATAATGTCAAAAAGGCTTACACGCGAATTAATATAATGAGAAAGTTAAAGTTCAACACAAACCGATTCGTTCTTGAAAAAATATATATGTCATTCATTAGGCCTTTACTTGAATATGGTGATGTCATTTGGCAAAATTTTAATCTTTTAAATTTATTAATAAATTGGAAAATGTTCAACTAGGAGCAGCCAGAATAGTCACTGGTGCTACAAATCTGACTTCCATCAATAAATTATATGAAGATACTAGGTGGGAAAAACTATCTACTAGGAGGGACAATCATAGACTAATTCTTCTTCAAAAAATATTGTCAAAGGATACACCACCATATCTTCAAAACATTATTCCAAACTTTTTTGGTGATCAACATAGGCATAGTACTCGTCAATCTAATAATATCTCGGAAGGCCGAACACGAACAAGCCTGTATGCCGGTTATTTTTTACCATCTTCTGTGAAACTATGGAATAAATTACCAAATGAAATTCGAAATTCTAAGTCTTTGCAGTTATTCAAAAAGAAAATAAAAACTCAAAATCCCGCCTGTCCTTCATAGTTTTACTTGGGCACAAAACTTGGTCAAATTCGTCATTGTAGAATGAGAGTAAATTGTAGTTCTTTGAATCAGCATTTATTTCAACGTAATTTGGTACAATCACCTATGTGTTCATGTGGCAATGTAGAATCTGTCACCCATTATTTATTATACTGTCATAAATACAATCAATTGAGGAACGAAACAATATTTTCTCTGAATATTCCAGTAGTTCTTGACACAAAATTGCTTCTTTTTGGTTCGAGTCAGTTAGACATAGATCTTAATAAGACTATATTCTTAACAGTTCAAAATTTTATTATCAGAAGTAAACGTTTTACTACCTAAACTTGCACTTTTTTCTTTTTGCTTTATTAATTTCACTCAATTTGGATTTTTTCCATTAGAAAAATCTACAATTCATAAGTATTTTTAACACTGCACATTTTTTTCACTCTATTTCATAATGAAATCATTTGAAGTTAAGTTTAAGTCATACCAATATAATTATGTATAAATTTACACATGGTTAATTATTATGTGTTAGCGTGCGACAAGATATATATGTAACTGTTGTATTCTTAGGAGATGGTTTTGGAAAAAGCTAAATTTAGCTTGTTACCAAATCCTGTTATATTTTTTCCTGTTGTGATTCTATATTGATACATGTGCTATTTATTGATAAATATATTTAAGTAATAAGATAAGTTATTTAATGAAACATGAAGATCCTGTTAGTTTTTCAAGAAAGGGGAGATAAAAATCTAGTTTTGGACTCCAAATAAAAAAAAATTATTTGGAATAATTATAATAAATGTGTTTTGCTAAAAACGTTGGACAAATTCAATAAAGAATAGGGTCAAACTACTTTATTTTTTTAAAGAATGATAATTTTTTTTCCAATAAGCAATTATCTCCCTTTGATCAAGTGTTTTAAATTTTAAGCAAATATGCAATATTATTCAAACAAAATTTATACTTATTGTTCATTTATATTCAAATTATTGTGATTATTGTACTTTTACTTGGATGCGCAAAATAGATGCTCAGTTTTATACTTTTTTTTTTTTTTTTGGTTGCTTTCTAAATGTTTTGATTTGATCTGCCTCATAAAATATCAGTTGTCTGCAGAACATTTAATAACAGTAACTTCGGTTTTTACTTATTTGCATCCCTAGATCTGTGACTCGTGTTATTTTATTTTTATAACATATTTCTTTAGGTTGTTTTCCTTTTGAAATCAGTTTTTTATATATATAAATTGCAAAGCCAAAAATGTTTATGTATTCCTTAATCAAACAGTTTCAATCTCATAGCAACTTAACATAATGCTTATCCAACCAAAATTATATCTCAACAATCCACTCTGATAATGCCATGACCTATGTATATTTACTATGATACATATCGTAAACTTGACGTGCGTATCGACTCTCGGATACACAGGAAAAGCCTCTCAACTTTGCTGAGGTGAACTTAAAATCGCTTACTTTTGTGTAATTGTCCTATTAAATGTCGATTTAAAGTTAAGTTTTTCGTTCCAGTTGCATTAAAGCAGTGAGGCTAAAACAGTTACTGCCTTGATGGAGTCAAATTCCTCAATAATAGGCTACTTAATATTTTACGTAAGGATATGGAGTAAATGAACATGAGACCATAACATATATGTTAACTCCAACTGCAATAATTTAAATGAGCTACATGGCCATTTAAACCATTGTTATTTCTTTTTTTAGACCGATGGTTCTGTTCTCACATACTTTCATGGGTTCAATGGTTTTTTACTTAATTTGAAAATAAATAAGATTTCAAATAAACATGATTTTTGTTAGATAATTAAACCAGAGGCTCCCAGGAGCCTGTATCGCTCACCTGGTTTTCAGTTGCCACAATCAAGGTAACAATGTAAGTTATACAGTTGATCTTCAGTTTCTAAAACTTTCGTAGGTCGAACACCTCCAATATCTCACACTGTTTTTAAAGTCTGATCATGGTTTATTATATTTCTTTGTTGGGATTTTTTGATAAAAAGACGTTCTTGCTAAGGACCACTTTCGACACCAGTTTTGAAGTCGAGACGTAATTTTGTAAATAGCAGTCAACAAGCAATTTTCAACATCGGTTTTGAAGTCGCAACATCAATATCTATTTGGAAATCAAATTCCTTTGAAATCGGACAATGTTGAATTTTCCCGCCTTTTTGGTAGCCATTTTAAATATGGCGGTCAACGAACAATTTTTAACACCAGTTTTGAAGTTGAGACATCAAGACCTATTTGGAAACCAAATGTCATATTGAATTTTCCCGCCTTTTTGGCGGCCATTTTGAAAATGGCGTTCAACAAACAATTTTCAACATTGGTTTTGAAGTCGCAACATCATAATCTACTTGGAAACCAAATTTCATCGAAATCGGACAATGTTGAATTTTCCCGCCTTTTTAAGTGGCCATTTTGAAAATGGCGGTCAAAGAACAATTTTCAACACCGGTTTTGAACTCGCAACATCAAGATCTTTTTGGAAACCAAATGTCATTGAAATCAGACAATGTTGAATTTTCCCGCCTATTTTGGCGGCCATTTTGAAAATGGCGGTCAATGAACAATTTTCATCTTCGATTTTGAAGTCGCAACATCAATATCTACTTGTAAACCAGATTTTATTGAAATCGGACAATGTTGAATTTTCCCTCCTTTTTTGGCGGCCATTTTGAAAATGTCGGTCAAGGAACAATTTTCAACACCAATTTTGAACTCGCAACATCAAGATCTATGTTGAAAGTAAATGTCATTGAATCAGACAATGTTGAATTTTCCCGCCTTTTTGGCGGCCATTTTGAAAATGGCAGTCAATGAACAATTTTTAACTTCGGTTTTGAAGTCACAACATCAATATCTACTTGTAAACCAAATTTCATTGAAATCGGACAATGTTGAATTTACCCGCCTTTTTTGGCGGCCATTTTGAAAATGGCAGTCAAGGAACAATTTTCAACACCGGTTTTGAACTCGCAACATCAAGATCTATTTGGAATATTTTACGAAAGGATATGGAGTAAATGAACATGAGATCGTAACACATATGTTAACTCCAACTGCAATAATTTTAATGAGCTGTATGGCCAAATTGGAAACCAAATTTCATTGAAATCGGACAATATTGAATTTTCCCGCCTTTTTTGGCGGCCATTTTGAAAATGGCGGTCAAGGAACAATTTTCAACACCAGTTTTGAAGTCGCCACAGCATGGCAAACATTTCATCAAGTTACACTTAACCATCATCTTCTATAGTTTTGGAAATAATAGATGAAAAATACGAAAATTTAAAAAATTCCGTGAAAAAAGGGCAATAACTCCTGTTTATGGATTTTCTTCAAAATTTCAGGGTGGGTAGATCTTGATATGCTGAACATTTTTGCAATTAACACTTGACCTCTATCTGTTACACTTTTTGAAATAAAAAATAAAAAATGCAAAAATTTTGAAAATTTAACGGAAAAGGGGCTATAACTCCGAGATGGGTTTTCAGATTTTCTTCAAAATCGCACAGTGGGTAGATCTCATCATGTTGATCATTTTTATCCCTGTCAGATTTTTGATATCTGTAACGGTTTTCGAGTTATAAGCCAAAAACTGCAATTTACCCCTATGTTCTATTTTGAGCAATGGTGGCCATGTTTTTTGACCGGCCAACTAATCGAACATAACTTTGAGAAGCCATACCCTGGTGATCATTCAGGCCAAGTTTGGTTCACATTGGCTTTGGTAGGTTCAGAGGAGAAAATCTTTGAAAAAGTTGACAGACGGACGGACGGACGACAGACGACGGACGCAAAGTGATGGCAAAAGCTCACATGGCCTTTTAGGCCAGGTGAGCTAAAAAGGAGTAATTTTAGTGAAAAATTGATAGGTTGATGATCTCGATTTTGAAATTTAAGTGATTGAAAATTTGGCGGGAAACTGAACTTCTCTGATTTTTCATAGGGTTAACATTAGCAAGGTTTCACCATTAATGAATGTGACAAAATAAATAGAATTCAATGAATTTTTTTAAAGAATACTCACAAAATGGTATAAAATGAAATGATGGAGAAAAATAAGGGGGTCGATGGGCAAAAAATCATAATGCTTTTAAATGGATAAAACCAGCGGATTCCGAAAATCTGACAAAAATTGCAAAACATGAGCAGCGAATCTCCTTAACAAGCACCAAAAAGCAATTTGACAGTAAGTTTAAATCATATGGTACTAAGGTAGATTAAGTCTGTAAGAGAAACGTCAACCATTTTTAAATTTCATAAGAATGGCAATCGGAAACTTTGATGAAATCCTTCCGATGTTAGTTTCGGTCAGGATTGGTGTGAATAAGTGTTTTCACGAGAAGATCAATCATTTCTTAATTTGCTCAAATGTCTAACAGAAATATGTTGTGACCTTCAATTTTTATTTCCATTCACCACAATAATCACACAATTTAGTGCCATCTTCTAAATTTCATGTGTGTTTGTACCATCATGTTTGTGAACGTGATAACAACCAGCAACCAGAGGCTCAAAAGAGCCTGCATCGCTAACCTGGCGGCTACTGATCTCATAAAATCTTTGCACTGGGTTCTGGTAGATTACGGTCATGTTAAAATGCGTGTAAAAATTTATGCAGTTCCCTGGTAGATTGTGGCATGTGATTGGATTTTTCGGCCATTTTAAATGTTTCCTGTTTTCCTGTCTACATACTACTAGTTACTGTTCATAGGGGAGTAACGATTCACCGAAGTTTCGATGAATCGCGATTTTTTTGTTCGGTTCGATTTTCGATTTTTTAAACCCGTATTTCGATTCGGTTTCATTCCGGAACGTTTAGTAAGTTACAAAGGAAAGCTAACAACTCAACCGCAGACAAAATGACCTGTGATTGCAGCTTAGTCTATACAAATCCGGTATTTAGTTATTTCTACTATAAATGTGCCTATTTATGTAACCGCCCACTATATACATCACAAGCTTGTCCTGACGAAATCGTCAGTGGAGTTCAAGCCCGAAAAGAAAATGGAAAGTAAACTTAGTAAAGCAAGAATAATGT
This sequence comes from Modiolus philippinarum, assembly GCA_002080025.1. NCBI lineage: Eukaryota > Metazoa > Mollusca > Bivalvia > Mytilida > Modiolidae > Modiolus > Modiolus philippinarum. Next base: position 24,287 of record MJUU01014396.1, on the reverse strand, counting down.
CATAAAATAATAAAACAAATATAGTCTGGCAAGTATGGTCAATACATGCATGGATTTTATAAACCTGATTAGAGTATATTGACCTCAGACTGAGTCCTCAGTCAATATGTTCTAGTCAGGTGAGATATAAATCCATATATTGACATCATCTTCTGGCTATATTTTTTATAATGTTACAAGTGACATTTGATCTGTTGACAACTGATGATTTGTTGCCCCCGTCCTGCTTTCCATTGGTCAACAACGTCACATGGTTACTCATGACATATGCTGTTTACGATTTTGCAATCGTAACTACTCTGCATTTACTGGATAATATTTTTTAGTGTAGCGTAAATGGCCGAGTAGCTACGATTGACGATTTCAAGATGTTTCGGCCTTAGAGACTAAGTGATGGGTATTGGGGGGTTGTCAACTTAGACGGTTGCAGAAACTGCTGTTTGCCTTAGTTTTAGGCCCAGGCTTGGGATTAGATTAAGAGGTGTATACAGTTGAAAACCATCATTTATTTTTTTTTAAAAAATGCTCAATACAAGTTCAAAGAATTTATTTGGGAACCAATCTGGAACAAATATCTCCCAGAACCAATCAAACAACCTACATGACCTATAAAAAACGTATCACAAATTTATTATTTTGTTTTCAAATTGAACAAACGATTATTACTTCTATGAAAAAAAATCATTAAAACTATTATAATTGTTCACCAACATTTATTGTACAATTAATAAAAATATCTGCAGACTGCATAATGAAATGAAAAAGACATATACTGTTTTCATATATATTATGACCGAACAGAAATATGGCCGAAATGTCCAAGTCCGAAGTTACGCTATGGCCAAAATATCCTGTTAACATGGAGGTATAACAAATAGTTATAGACTGGGTTTCTCGGACAGCAGCTATTTTGTTAAGACACTCAAAGTAAACTGTTGCATTCTGCCTATTGTCCTCGTGCAACAATTCGTTACATTTTCTTCATGTTGAAATATGTTTTACTGTTGGGTTATTATCTCAGGGGCATTCTCCCAAGTTCTTTCTAGTTTTGAACATTTGATCAAGTTTCGCTAAAGTATCCTTTTAGTTTAAAAGGGTTTTTATGTGCTGAACAAACACTAGTACTCTCTACCTATAGTTTTATCTTGGCTTGCATTGGGGGCAAGCATAATGCAAAAGACGGTTTGCTGCAAATCAGTGTCGACTTGCATGTGTGATTTGTGTGCATGAAATGGTTATCAATGATGGAGAAGATACATGTCAAACAATGAATAATAAGATGTTAACAAAGATTAAAAATAAAAATTCATCCATTGATGGAAATACATCATCGAAGGAATCAGGTTTTCTAACAATACATGTGTTTATACCATTTACTTCCGTTCCCGAGATGTTCCGAAATGAGACGTCTGAGTGGATATAGATGTAAATCCGCCGTTAAAAATAGTTCATGATAAATCAGTTAATAACATTTGATTAAGGTATATTCGAATATTCTTTTCAAAAAGGTCTCGAGACTATTTATTAAAGATTCAATTTTAATTCGAATAAGTGTTCTACACTTACTGACGACAAACTTAACATCGTTTTAGATAGATTCAAGCCCTCGTGGGCTTGAATAAAAATATTCACGAAAAGTTGGCAACAGAGGCCGAAAATCTTCATTTTGTTGGAGGAAACCCGCGCCCATGTTATATTTGTATATGACGATAACCCGAATAATCCAGTCGTTATATTCCACTCACTACATGATCGCTCCTCGAAGAAGGAGAGAATCGGACACGGAGAGGGATTGAATTATTCGAGTTAATATGACGAAGGCCCCGGGGGTCACTCACTATATATCGGGTGGCGGGGGGTTCTGACAAACGGGGGTCAATTTTTCATATTTTGTCTACAACGGGGTATGTATTTTTAAGCTTGCCTCTGAAGGGGTAGTAAAATCCAGTCTCTAATGGGGTTAAAATTAATTAAGAGCATTCTACCATGGGGTTAAGTTTCATCTAAATTATGACAGCTAGGTCAGTATCTTAATTGGATTATATCAGTGCTCTCATTTTAGAACATTTTATTTATATTGCATCCCTTATCACAATCTCTGTAAGTATTGCACAGTGGGACATAACATCTGACTAAATACAAGTAGTCTATGACATGCATGTTTTCTTAAATCCAATTACTTGACATGAAAGGGACAGAGTATTTATATATCTGCAACTATCTACTATTATCATTTGACTTCGAACGGGGTTGCAAATTTGCATACCAGTCTACAATGGGGTTACAAATTTGCGTAAAAGTGGTCTACGAAGGGGTCGGGGTTCAGGACCTGTATCAGAACCCCCCCCCGCCATTTTTTTTTTCGAGTACCCCCCCGGGACGAAGGCATACTGAATATTGCGGCGGGAACCAACCTAGAGATAACTCTGATGTAAACTTCCGGTTTTAGCGGTATGATAATTTACCGTTAAAGCACAGTAACGAACAAAACCAACTACGGGCGGGTAAACAGATCCGACCTGTCGACTGTAGTTTTTCAGTTTGCTTCAAATATGGAACGTTAAGAGCTAATCTTAGACAGCTTTTAAATTTAGATTTCTTACACTTCCAGTTTGAGTTTGCTAAAAATCAGTAAATAATAAAGATCTGAGATGAGTTTTAAGTATCAGAGCTATAGTTGTTGGAGTAAACTAATCACTGGATTACTTTTTACTATAGAAAAACAATGAAAATGCTAAATCGACTGGTACAATTTACAACTAAAGTTGTTTACATTAATTATATACACATCATAGAATAAATATTGTCATCTGCCGAGCTGTCACTGATTAAACTGAGGACGCAAGAATGAATAGAATCGAAGCCCTTGTATCGCGATATGTATCGAATCGTGAGGTAGGCGTATCGTTACACCCCTAACTATTCATTTGATGTATGAAAAGGTTTTCAAGAATAAAATGTACGGTTTTAGTACCGGTCTTGGCGGTCATCTTGTACTTATGATCTGTACTGAAACAATTCCTTTGTTTGAAGACCATCATGTTAACATGCTTAGTTAATATCGACTTGATGTATGAAACGGCTTTCAAGAAATAAAAATTTGCTACATTTTACCATAGGGTCCTATGTAAAACTATGTTTTCCGGTGCGAGCCTGTTGCATATATGTAGAAATTGTATTTCATGATAAGATCAACACTTTTGCTATTCAAACTTGACCTATATCGCAAAGCATTTTTGACAAATAAGACGAAATGTCCAAAATTACGACCAATAAAGGGCAATAACTCATACATGGGTATTAAGATTTTTTCAGAAATTGCAGGTGGCTAAAGCTGAACATTTTTTTTTTTTTCAAATTTAAAAATGACTTCTTTCTGTTTTAGTTTTTTCTTGTAAAAATACAAAAATATGAAAATTTTACGGAAAAAACAACGATTTTCAGATTTTCTTCAAAATTGCAGGGCGGGTTGATCCTGCTATGCTGATCATTTTTATTTTGTCAGATTTATGATATATGTAAAAGAATTATAATTCTTAGCAGAAAACTGCAATTTACCTCTTTGTTTTTTTTAGTAACAGCGGACTAATCGAACATTATTATGAAATTGCATACAATGGTAATTATTTGGTTATAATTGGCCCAGTGGTTTCAAAGGAGAAGATTTAAAATTGTTGACAGACGGCCTGACGGACGGGCGACAGACGGACGCAAAGTGATCGCAAAAAAATCACGTGGCCTTTTAGGCCAGGGGAGCTAAAAACACAAGACTCTCATCATGATTTGAGCCATCGCTCATTAGGTTATTTGAACTCAAATTGGCGAGTATTTTCTTTACTACAAACTCACCTGTTCAATCGTTGCATCGATGTCTTCTTTAATCGCCTTATTCTTCTGTTCAATTTTTGCCATGATCTCCTCTTTAATATCAACATTCTCCTGAGCCAACTTTGATGTAATCTCCGCGGTCTCCTGAGCAAACCTTTCAGTAATCTCTTCTTTAATCTCCTCTTTATACTCTGCACTCTCCAGTCTCATCTTTGTTATAATTTCTTCTTTCAAATTTGTACTTTGCTGAGCTACTCTAGTGATCTCCTCCTTTATCTCTGTATTTTCTTGTTCCATTCTACTCTTAATCTCTTCGCTCTCTTTTTCCATCTTTAAAGTGATCTCTTCTTTGACCTTTTCATTCTCCAGTGCCACCCTTGTCATGATCTCTTCCCCCAATGATTGTTTGTCAAGTTCGGCAAGTCTTTGTTTTACATCCCCTTCATTGTTGCATATTTTTGCGATGACTAATAAATTTTGCTCAATTTCAGATCTGCAAGAATTATAATCAGCATCAGACATTTTTGCTTCCTTCACATGCCCAAAAACTGTGTTTCGTAAATTTGAAAGCTTTTGAATGCTTCTGTAGACCTGACAAAAATGTTCAATTAATATTTTAGCTACTTTCACATCCAATTGAGCAAGTGTTATTCCTGCAGTAACGGACGATGAACAGATGGCTTGGGGTCCGCTACTAGATCTATTTATGTCCTGGTGGCATGGAAGACAGAGTGTACTAAATAGCTGATTCCACTGTACTGGTGTCAATGCCGGCCCTTGTGTAGGAGCAACATAGCCTAATGGACACTGACAACATTTGTTCTTATTATATAAGTGATGTATATCATGTTTATTTTGTGTGAGAAAATCCTCCAAAGAATGTTTCTGTGCTTGAAGACAACTATACCAGAACACATCCTGACAAAAGTTGACCAGTAAACATCTGGCAAGTGTTACATCTAGTACACTAGTTGTCAGGCTTCGATGGGCAAAACAACAACAAAAATCTCCCGTTCTTCCTGGGTTGTGACACATCTTTTTGGGGCCAGTTTTGTCAAGCAAGTTTTCAAGCTGGGATGGATATAAAACACGAGATGGGTGAACTGGAAGTGTACAGCGTGGAGTACACTGGCAACATCTGGAATTATTGTAACAGAGGTGGTAGATTTCGTGTAGGTTGGCGTTTATAAAATTTTCAAAGGAACCATATCCATTTTGTGTTATATGTAAATCGATTAAATCAATGAATCCATTTCTAGTGTACTCTACTACTAAAATGCAGTTCCTTTTAAAATTTTCCCGCTCTTTGAGATCCATTCTACCGGCATTCAATCCTATAAAAATTTTGAAAAATCTAAATTACTTATACGAAAAGAGGCTAACAATACTCAACAACTTATATTGGGCTATGACAAGCTCAACATAATACAATAGCAACACATATAACAAAGGTATACATGCTTTTTAAAAACTGCTGACATAAAGAAACGGTAAAGTAAGACTGTTTGATTAGTATCCTCCACATCAGATTTGGGTAACATCATATAATTTGGACAAAAGGCCTGCAAATACTCAGAAGAACGCAGAAGGGAATTATAACAAATTTCGAGCCTCATACAGTCGCTGCGATGGTAGTAATTGGTATGCAACATTTGTATCTATTAAATTTTATATGCTGAAAATGGTAAACAGAAACATCATGCAAGAAGAGAGCAACATTTATTAATATAGTTCTATAAAAAATTAACTAAAACATCTAAACCCTGCGTTTCACCCAAATAACCCATGAAGATATTAATGAGTTAAACACGGGTCATACTTCCTTTTTTTTCCCTTTGTTACTGTACTCGAACATTAAATTGTATTCAGTGGCGGATTTAGAGGGACCAGGGTGCCCCCCCCC
>MJUU01014396.1:0-18530 GCA_002080025.1 Modiolus philippinarum | reverse complement strand
GATCCGGCACTGGTATTCAAACAGTAGGAACAAAGTATGTTGTTATTAGCAAAAAGGGGAAATAGGATTCTCGCTAGAGTAAAAAGGAAATAAATCCAAAGTTCGTCCTACCCTTCCTTTTGGATGACACACAAATATGATCAAATACGTCTCCGTTTTTATAGGTACAGGACCCACATACTGTGCTAACCAATAAAACTTACGGACTTACAGTAAGTACTCATGAACTACAATAAGCAGAGGCTGGTGGCTGCTGATCAAATAAGATTTCTCACAGGTTTAATTTGAAGTTAGTCATCTGCCAGATTACTGTCATGTAAAATTGCCTATTTAATATCAATTCGATGTTTTAAATGAGTTTCAAAAAGTAACAATTTAGAACATATCCCAGAAGGCTCTGTTTATGTTAAACTCTGATAAACTGCACTCCCCTCCCCGGTGGCAACCATTTTAGATTTCTGATTGGTATCAATATACAACATTTTGTAGATGACCATCAAGTTATCATGTCAAGTTAATGTCAACTTGATATACGAAATGCTTTTCAAGAAATAACAATTTACAACATTTTCCCATAGGGTCATATGTAAGCCTATGGTCTGCAGTTGAGGCCATCTTGGATCTATGATAGGTAGTAATAAATCATATATGTTTAATGACCATCATGATATTATTCCTAGTTATAATCAACTTGATGCATGAAAAGATTTTCAAGACTTAACAATTCACAATATTTCCAATAAGGTTCTTTGTTAAAACTATTCCCCAGTGGTGGTCATTTTGGTTTGGCTTTGTTATTGGTACAGATATGCCAACATTGGTAGCTGACCATCATGTTATCATGCATAGATAATATCAACTTGATGTATGAAATATTTTTAAGACTTGGCAATTTACATCATATTCCAAAAGGGTCTAATATTAAACTAAGACCTACAGTGGCGGCCATCTTGTATTTATACTCGGTACTAAAATCCTACATTTGTTTATTGACTATCATGATACCATGCCTAATTAATATCAACTTAATGTATGACAAGGTTTTCAAGAAGTAACAAGTTATAACATTGTCCCATACTGTCATATCTTAAACCATGTTTCCCGATGGCAGCCATCTTTGATGAGAAGAGAACCTGTTGAACACATGCAGAAATTGTTGTTCTTGATATGCTGATTACTTTTGCTTTTGAATCTTAACCTCTTTCTTAAATCGTTTTTGAAATATAAGACAAAGTATATAAACTTACGAAAACTTGACAAATAAAGGAAAATAACTCTTACAAGTGTGTATATATTTTCTTCAAAGCTTGCAGATGGGTAGATCTTGGTATGCTGAACATTCTTGCGATTCAAAGTTTAGTTCTATCTATTATAGTTTTTGTAATAAAAACATAAATATAAATTAAAATTTTGACAATTTTACGGAAAAAGAGTAAAAAACTCATAGACAGGTTTTCGGATTTCCTTTAAAATTGCAGGGTGGTAGATATTGTCACACTGATCCTTTTTACACCTGTCAGATTTGTAATATCTGTAATTTGTTTTTGACTTATTTTCTAAAAAAAGCAAATTACCCCTATGTTCTATTTTTTGCAACAGTGGCCATGTTGTTTGGTTTTTTTACCAGTCGAACACAATTTTGGAACTACATACTCTACTGATGCTTCAGACCAAGATTGGTAAGAATTGGCAAGTTTCAGAGGAGATTCTTTGAATTGTTGACGGATGACGAACGACAGACGACGGATGACAGATAGACGGACGACAGACGCAAACTGATGGCAAAAACTCACACGGATTTTTAGGCCAGGTGAGCTAAAAACTGAGAATATCATCAGGCGCTCCGGAAGGGTAGGCAAGTCCTGCACTGTATACTTCACCATCACACTGTCAGATAGTCAACCCAGTGTAATGTTAGAATCGATAATATCTTTTCCGGGAAGACGTGAACCTAACTATCTTTTTTATTTGGGACACCGAGACGCCATATCTTTAAATGATGGCGTTGTCACGGCCATAGAATTTTTTAAGGGATGCTAAATCAGATATTGGAGTCTGTTTGTTTCGCATTAAAGTTAGAGGATTGAAACTTGGTGGCATTTTAGCTCCATATATCTAGATGTGTATTCATCCTAAATTGTTCAAAGGCTACCCAGAAAGGGTAAAACAGGGTGGGATGTCTTATTGTAACTCTATGAGAAAATGGTATGAAATTACTTGTAACGGATATCGGAGCATTTGGTGGCCATGGAAACCACGACAGAAATTATAATTTTGAGAAAAACGTGCATGTTTCCTGCTGAACGTAATGATTTGATTTCCATCATATGTATAAAATAAATAAATAAGGGGAATCATTGCTCAATTTCTTTCAAATGGGTCTGATAATGCCCTAAAATCCGATATGGGAGTTCGTTTTGGAGACTGTTGTGTTTTGCTCTGCTTGTTGGTATTTTTATTTTATTTACTTAACATGAAGAGTCCAAAACAAAAGGCTTAAGACTCTACAGATGAGTTATGATCAGTCAAAAAGTTTGGTTTAACTTATTGCATTGCTGCCTTTTTACAAAATTTTCTTTTTTATGCCATTTTGGTTTCCTGGTATTCTGTAAATATCGAGTGGTCCTTTGTTCGCAAAAGGGAATTTTACATTCAATCATATTACAGACAGACGTCAAGGATGTAATGCACCACACATAATCTGAACTGTAAAAATTTTAACCTTACCTGTCTGTAGAAAACATATCCATGATATCCCAAAGGAAAAAGTGTTGTAACTGCATGTGGGCTAACTGTCCATTTCGTAAAATACTCAATAAATACAACTATGGTGAACATCCAAGATACATCTAGGATACAAAGGAAAAACGATTATATTCAAAGCACAAGGTTTTAATCATATCTTGAAATCTTGAATATGCAGTTGTAAATGATTATTGATTATTCAAATTATGTTTGACATTTTTACAGACAAGTTGCGTTTAGGTACATAAAATGTTTTCCGTCATGCGAGAAAAAAGGGCTATTGTTTCAATTCAAAGGCGTTTTAACGTAATCTGATTTTTTACATTTTCTTTTGTTTTGGTTTTGTAATTAAATAAATCATTCGATTTGAATAAAAGGCAACCGGTGATCCTTTTACAAATATGAAAAGAAGAGCGCGCCTTCGGAAAGAGAGGCAATTCATATTTCTTTATCGTCTTTATTCCTTTGACGTGCCAAACACTCAGTATTGGGTATTCAATTGAAAATAACAAAAAAATCTCCTTGTAACATTTATCTTCAAGGTGTGAATCTTACAAACATAAAATAAAAAGGAAGGCTTTTTGCACAATATAAAGTTATACGACAGTAATTTTTTTAGCAAATGACCCTCCTTTTTATAACAAAGTAGTTTAAACCGAGACATCTAGTGTATGGTATCTCATTGTGGACGTAATTATGTGAGATATTGATGTGATCTATTCAGCAAAAGATGTGTTATTAATGGATCTATAAGTGAGATTAAAGGATCTTTCATTAAATGATATTTTAGGAGTCCCTGAGAAATTCAGTCTCTAATGAATACAAAAACAAGCCTGTGATTAGAGGAGCACAATTCGTGCCTACAGGTACTTCAAATGTGAACAATAAAATGTATCAAATCGGGGTAATAACAAAATTACTAAACAAAATTGTCAAGAGTCAAAGCTCAAGAGGCAAAATGACAAAGAAGGGGGAAAATCACCGAAAAATTGTCAACCGCAATGGTCCTGACTTAGTACATGCATTTTAAAAGAAACGGTGGGTTAAACCGGTTTTATGGTGCGTCAAACATACCCTTCCGTAGCAGTAGTGTCCGGTAAAAACTCAGCAGCAATTACTATTGAAAGATCTTAGACAGTAAAAAGAAATGATCAACCAAGTATAAGTGTATATATATATATATGCGTCTGAAGTCAAAGCCCAACTTAGTTAAAGTCTTGGGATGTGATATTATCGAGAACATCTTTCCACTGAGGAATTTGACCACTACAATTTGAGTGATACGCAACACTTCATTTGAATTTCACTGTTGCATATACGGCCCTATTTCGATGAATTTACATCTCGTCAGTGCAACTCGGATCTAAAAATTGGAAAACCGCTGCCGAAATACCACTTCCTCGGAAGGGTGTACAAGACTGGAGATTGGCTGGTAAATTTCCTCTCCCTACCCATTTATTCCCGTGATTGATGGATCTCGCTGGAGCAGACGGGAGGGAAAAAAATCCAAAGTTCCATATTAAATGTCTATATATATATGGTAGACAAATATATACAAATGGCATCTCGACATGACACCAATGAGATGCTTCGACTGAGGAGACAAAATGTGTACCATGATACAGAATGAAATCATAAATACTATGAGGCTGAAATCATAAATACTATGAGGCTGATACTAACAAATTTCTATATTTATAGAGTTCACTTATTCCTGAAATACAGCACTTGCTTACATCATAATCATTACTTTGAAAAATAAAATTATTTTCTCAGTGTCTGACATGTTAATAAAATCTGGAATAATATCAGAGTTTTTTTTATTAATTATGCGATATTCCTGAAGCTTAATGCATTTAACACTAAAATGTATTTCATCTTCCACTTCAGTCTGACATAATTGGCATATTCTATTGTCTAAGCTAATTTTTCTGTGTCTACCCTTTTCAATCATTAAGGGACCGACCATTTAACTTGAAGGGGGGGGGGGGCTATGGTTTTTTTCTAAAAAAATATTTTGGATCTGACTTTATGTGAAAAAAATATTTTGGCTGCCAAAATGATGAAAAAAAATTTTCTGACTGAGGCTTTCTGCCCAAAAAAATAATGTTAATTTTGAAAAAAAATATTTTGTTGATAAGCGTGCAAAAAAATTTTCTGTCCAGAAAAAAAAACCATAACCCCTCCCTTCAGGTTAAATGGTCGGTCCCTAAAGAGCTTTTACTATACGAATTCTGACAAAATTTTTATCATCATGTCTATCACTGTCTAAAGTTAAAAAAAATCCATTTTAAATTCTTTTTTAAATTGTTGATAAGATCTTAGCTTATTACCTGAGTCAATATTTGAACTATTGGAAATCTTATCTTTCCAAATATGGACAAAATCTAACAATTGCAAACCTTAGCTTATTTTTACTAAATGTATTTTGGTTTTGCTAGACATGACTAAACCCTGTTTTTTGAAAGAGAAGTTTCATTTTCTCTTTTAACCAAAATGAAATATTATTATCATTAGAAAAATAACAACAGTTGATCAAACTATTACATTTTGAATTAACAAGGTAATATCAATGACCTACAGCCATTTTTAAGGCATCTGTTGAACATGGGAACATACCAAGTTCCCCAAGAGCTACATTGTTTGAAGCTGTTTTACAAACATCTAAAATGTGTTTTGCAATCTGAGCTGCACTTTTGTCTGACTACATCACGGACTACATAACATATATCTATCCTCCAAAATTGTATTCTCCTTTAGCAAAGTATCTGAACATATAATTTCACTACAGTAAAGAAGTATAGGTTTGACACATGCGTCAAACAGCTTAGTATTAATTAGAATGTTTAAACGATCTGAAAAAAGGTGACTTGTAAATACAAAATAAAGCCTTCCATGTAGTATAAAACTTTTTTTTTTTTGGTTACAGTTTTGATTAATGAGGCGGTCATGAGGACTACTGTGTCAAATGATAAAAAATGCAAAATAAGAATAAACATACAATCTTATAAAGTTAAACAACATGTTTAGTATCTGCTCTAATGTAACAAAAGTCTTAATACCGCAGTTACTGTAAATTTAAGTTCTGCATATCCGAATTTCGACAAATTATGTCTCTTCAGTGCATATAAAAGCAAAACTTTTGGAGGACCATAACAAATAACCAATTGATCTAAATGTAAAGCCAAAATCAGCTAAGAACAGAGCTATGCATGAGGGAGATACTCCTTAGTTTCCAACAAAATTTTTAAAAATTTAAATATTGTAAGGTTGCAAATAGAATCGGTCAGCACCGAAGTAAAGACTACTGGGCTGGTGAATACCCTCGGGACTAACAGTCTACCAGCAGTGGCATACAAAAACGATGTTGTTCGAATACTTCTAAAGAATCTGATACTTGATAAACGCTGGTTATCTCTTGCTAAATCCCGTATGTTTTATTTTGAAGAAGGGATGTCTGATGACGTAAAAAGTGGATGGTGTCATAAGTTTTATTTGCCAAGTAATTTGAAGAGTTTACTGCAAAATATTTTAGAGACTCTCCATGTGAGTATTATCAGCCCAAGGAGGTTTGTATAACTTGTTGCATTGCTGATCTGCACTGAAGAGACATAATATGTCGAATAATAACTAAATACCGAAGTTACTGTAAATTTAAAATTTCGACAACTTCTTTTTTTTTCTTTTTTTTTTTTTATGCAAAACAAAATTCTTTATTGCACTATAATGCTGTTAACAGACATTTATAGGGTACAGCGATCTCCTATAAATTGTAATATAATGTGTGTAGTTTATAGAACAATAATACATTAACCTTATCGTAACTATTTATATATCTATGAGAAAGAAAATCATTTTTTATGTGTAAATGTTACTTTTTTAAAAATAATTCTGTTTTCTTTAGAAAGTAATCAGCTTTTAATGTTTTGAAAATCGAAATCGTCACATCTTTTTAAAAATTCTTTTTTAAATAAATAGAAAACATCTAATTCTTTTGTTTTCTTTTCCGACATATAGAAAGACTTATGGAAACTGAACAATATAAGTGTAAAGATAAAGTTCAATCCATTATAATTTTCTTCATTTATCTTGTAACCAAATACAATTGTTTTCAAATTAATGACTTGTTATATCTATTTTAATGTTACTGAATAAAAGTTTCATTTTTCCCAGAATATATTTAAATATTTGCAATGTATGAAAAAGTGTTCATAATTTTCTACCTCATTACATAAAGTACATAGCGCAGAGTCAGATAACCACCATATTACCAATAGCTGTTTACAAGGTAAAATATAATGCAACAGTTTCCATTAAACATCTTTAATTTATTTTCTCTTATAAATCTATAATTAAATAGTAGATTATTTTTGATTTTGCTGTATAAGGCACTATCTTCCAAATAGAATTGCCATTTTGAAAATCCAACTGGTTTTTCATAGCTAAATGCCATAAGTAATGTATATATTTGTTTAGATGATAAATCTTGCAATAAGTATTTTTCCTTGTTTATCACATATTTGGATTTGTGAGCTTGTTTTAATTTTAGTTTTATTTGAGTCTTGATGTTTGAGTTTGGGTAGCCAATCTTTTGGTATAGCTTTTATTAATTTAGAATATTCTGAAAACCAGTTACTTTTTGAAGATAAACGACTAAGTAAAATATTTTGTGAGATATCCCCCTGGTCATTAAGTAAATCATTAATATAGATAACATCATCTTTTATCCAATTGTTGTAAATTAAACTTTTCCCCTGAAATTTTATGAATTTGTTTCCCCAAATTATTTCCTTCATAATTTCTCTATAATTTTCTGGGTTATTTTTATTGGATGCCAATTTATGTTTCATCCATACACCAACAATTTTTTGTAGAATTCTGGCATAGTTGTATTGAAATTATTAATGTTATGAATATTATCTATATTCATTACAAACAGCATGAAATCTTTTCCAAACTTGTCGAAATAAAATTTTGGAATAACTTTCCAGCTAGGTTACTTGTCATCAAACTCTGTTAATCTTCTCACCCAATTATATATGGTATCTATAAATATATCTATATTAATCATTTTCAAACCCCCTTCATCGTATTTTGAACATAGGACAGTCCGTTTCACTTTTTCTTGTTTTCCACCCCAAATAAAGTTAAACACCAATTTTTTAAATTTAGAAATGTACTCCTTATTTATACCAATGAATGATATTTGGAATTATCAAAGATTTGGCAACAGTTATTTTCCCCATCACAGTAAGATCTCTCTTACTCAAATCGCGTACAATTTTCTCTGCTTTGGCATATTGTTTGTTAAAGTTTAATCTCGCACATTCCCCTTTATCATGACCAAAATAAGCCCCAAGACATTTTACCACTCCCTCTGTCCATTTTATATTTTCAACTTTTTCTTTACAATGTTTTAGTCGTCCCAGCCAAAATCCCTCGGTTTTATTTCTAAATGTACTAAACCTGATAACGATCCAAAAGTTTCAATTAAATTTAATGCCGAACTTATTTCTTGTTTTGATTGGACAACTTATGTTTCTTCAGTGCAGATAAAATCTAAACGTTTGGAAGACAATAAACTCAAAGATGTTTAAAAACTGATAGAGAACAAATGTCCAATATGATCTAAATGTAAAGTCAGAATCAGCTAAGGACAGAGCTTTGCATGAGGGAGATACTCCCTAGTTTTCAACAAGATTTACAAAAATTTAGATAGTGTAAGGTTGCAAATAGAATCGGTTTTCTGGTCAGCACCGAAGTACTGACTACTGGGCTGGTGAATACCCTCGGGGACTAACAGTCCACCAGCAGTGGCATCGACCCAGTGGTAACAAATAACTAAATACCGAAGTTACTTTGAATTTAAATTCTGCATATGAGCATTTCGACAACTTATGTCTATTCAGTGCAGATAAAATCTAAAATCGAAATGCGCATTTACAGAAAATAAATCGGTAATTTAGTTATTTATTACCATTTTCACTAATAGTACATTTTTTCAATACAAGCCATTTTGGATTTCTCAGTGGCGGATTTAGGGGGAGGCCGGTGTCCCCCCCCCCTTTTTTTAGGTTGGAAAATATTTAAAATTCCTAGGGTTTTTTAGGAAAATTGGGTTCCGGGACCCCCATTTTGAAAAATTATGGGTCGCCCCCCCTGTAGTCTTAGAGTGAAAATTCAAGATGCATCTTGTATACAAAACAAAAACGAATACATTCGAAGCACGAGGTATTTTAATTGTTTGTTTAATCATAACTTGAAATCTTTAGTATACAGTTGTATGAGTTAATAGACTATTTGAATTTCATTTGACAATTTTACATGCAAGTTATATTAGAAGTATATAAAAATGTTTTCCGTCATGCGATAAAAGGTTTTGTTACTGAAATTATATTTAATTGTTTTAATTCAAAAGCGTCCCAAGGTAATCTGATTAATTATAAATTCTATTGTTTTGAAACCATTCACCATAGGTGACCCCTTTAAAAGCACGTCATGTGATAGAAAGGCAAGTCATACAATAGACGTGCCAAACTTTCAGTATGTGGATTTTTCTATTGAAAAAAAAACAGCGGCAGTAGAATACCAAAGGAATACATGAGACAAGGCAAACACGACAACAACAGAGACACTACATACCGACAAAACATAGGAGCATCACAAATATAATAATCAAAAATTAAAACTAAAGCACTTACAGTCTGACATGCAATAAAATAGAGTGACAACGATGTACAGAACATGATTTACAGATTAAAAATATTTTCATAGCACGGGCCTCCTAGGGGATTATATCTAAGGATGGTTTTTGCAAAGTAAACAAGATAAGAATGTTAACATAAGAATAAGGGTGATAACAAAAATTACCGAACGGAAATGTAAAGAGTCGATTTCCAAAAGTAAAATTTATAGTTTTCATAACGAGAAAGAATTGTGTATCGATGGATATCAACTAGAGTTATGTAATTTCAAAATATAATAAACGAGCCTTAGGCGAGTTTATTATATTTGAAATTACATAACGAGAGTTGATATCCAGCGATATACAATTCTTTCGAGTTGTTAAAACTATTTCTCTTATGATTTTCATAATATTTAGTGCCGAACTGCTGTTTTTGTTTCAAACAACAACACCGTTGCTAGGTAACGTTAATCACGGCCAACGAGATTTCACAGTGGTCCAATAAAAACGTCCGAAAAATAATAACACATCACGCGTGATGTGTTATTACTTGGCGCTCGACCAATGAAATTCCTGTAAAAGCGATTCAACAAGTTTATATCTAACTCTCGTTATGTACTACAAATAACTATTCGAGCAAGGAATAGATAATAAGCGTGCATCATCATACTAAATACCGAACTTATTGTGAATTTGGTTTCTGTATATATGGATTTTACGACAACTTATGTCTTTTCAGTGTAGACAAAATCTAGTTATTAACTCAAGGATGTTTAAAAACTAAAAGAGGGTAAATAACCAATATGATCTAATAACTAAATACCGAAGTTACGGTGAATTTTGATTATGATCTAAATCAGCTAATTGCATGAGGGAGATACTCCTTGGTTTTAAACAAATTTACAAAAAAATTATATGTTGCAAGTTCCAAATAGAATCGGCTTTTGGGGTCAGCACCGAAGTACTGACTACTGGGCTGGTGAATACCCTCGGGGACTAACAGTCCACCAGTAGTAGCATCGACCCAGTGTTAACAAATAACTTAAGGGAGTACGAGTCTCAAAAATTTTGTAATTAGAATTAAAATTCTGACCTTTTGTCTTGAAGAGCACATCTAATGGAACAACTTGAGCAAAAAATTTTGAAAATCCATGTAGGAATTTTTGAGATATAAGACGTCAAAATTTTGGCGGGAAACAGATCTCTCTAGAGTTTTCCTTCAATTTGCATAAGATGTTTATAGGCCTTTAAATATATGAAATTATAATTGGAAGTTGATTAAATTTTATACACAGTCTATTTTATATATTTTAAAGTGACTTATGACCAAGAAAACGTGATCCATGTGCAAAAAGTTTTAGCACTGTTTTAATGGATAAAACCCGAGGATATAGAATGCTTCTGAAATCTGAGGCTCGTACTCCCTTAATACCAAGCTACTGTGAATTTGGCAAAAGACAAATGAGTTTCAAAACCACAAGAAAATTGTAAACTTCAATGGTCCTGACTTGGCACAATCAGTTATAAAGAAATTTTAATGGTGGTTTAAACTGGTTTTATTGCGCGCCAAATACGCCTTTCCTTTGTGGTAGTGTCCGGGAGAAACTTCACATTAATTTCTATTTTAAAGTCGGAGACAGTGAGAAGAAAGGTTAATCCCAGTACTAAGCAAAAAAATGAATCTATATTCATCTCAGTGTGACGGATGCCACATGTGGAGCAAATCATGCTCACCCTTCCGGAGCACCTGATGATACCTCAGTTTTATAGGGGTTCACACTGCTAGTGCTTTAGTTTTGTAGCAGTCTTGTTCATTTGTGTTTATTTGTTTTGTCTTTGTCATACTGTCTCAATTCGTGTTGCTGTGAATTGCCGTGATTTGCATTTATGATCTTAGAATTTCCCCTTTCCTCGTTCTTGCTTCGGTATTCGTTTGACGATGTACTCAACTTTCTCTAATTCTTGTTCAAAATAAATACTTCCCAAATAATGTTAGATGAAATTAATAATCAACATGTTTAGAAATTGATCTCACTTGCTGATTGGTCAACCAGTGTCAGTTTCTAGAAATAGTGCAACCGGATGTTGATGAAATTAACACCTGCATCATTGTCTAGCAAAACGGTTTTTGCATTTTTATGACTAAGATGTCTCGATTTATTGATAATATGACATTTTTATCAAAAATATAAAACTTAACACCCCTTTCAATGAAAGGCGCAATGATACACATAGCAACGATGATAGCAACAAAATGGCGGCATACTTGAGACTGGAGACTACGGAGATCGCTTTACGTCAAATAAATTGAGTATGAATTAGAGAAAAAATCTCTAACATTGTTTTCCGGTTTATTACGATAATTTCTCACATCTCGATAGTTAAATTTTCACATTTTAAAGTTCTCGGGTAAACCTCGAACTTTAAAATGTGAAAATTTAACTATCTCGATGTGAGAAATATACGTAATAAACTGGAAACAATGTTAGAGACTATATATAAATAACAATCAAAACCTGTAACACCCATATTGGATATATAAATTTCACAAAAATCCATACAAGGAAAGATACATCTCTGTATCATCTTGTTCACTACTGAACTGTCTATTGAACTGCCTAAGATTTTGTCTGAAGTAAAAGACAGGCATCAAGCATACTGTAAAGCTTTTTATGCCTGAAGTGACATAAATCACATGTTGATACTTAAAAATTCTAAGGATTAATTTGAAGATCTTCAATCCCACTCATTTTCTCAAATACATTCCCCTTAAAATATTTGATTTTTCCACATACTGCATTACGCCTCATCATGATAATATAAAATCACAAATTAAAGGCATCAACCAAGAAGCCTTTGCCGAGTAAAAAAAAATGTTGTAAAAAGTTATAACTGCACATATTTTTTTCAAAAAATAATTTAAAAGGAAAAGAATGCTTCGATGAAAAAGAGATACGCACCAAAACAATCGGTTTAACCAATCATTTCTTTTGAAATGCCTGTACCAAGTCAGGACCATTGCGGTTGACAATTTTTGCCGGTGTTTTTGCACTGCTTTGTCTTTTTGCCTCTTGGACTTTGGCTCTTGACAATTATGTTCGGTAATTTTGTTACTACCCTAATTTGCAACAATGATTGTGACCGGATAGGTCATTTTTTTCAGGGGTAAAACCCTGATTTACTGTCGGCATGATGGCACAAATGAATACAACTTCCGTAAAAACACTGTATTGTAGTATCTTCAAGGGTAAATCTAAGAATTTACTGTTGCAAATTTCGTAATCTCAATTTGCGTCAGAAAATCCTCAAGTCTTTATAGTATTGTTATCTCTTAAATGAAGTTTTTTGTGTTTCACTCAAATTGCACCAAGAATGCTATGCTTAGTCATATGTCCCCCGCCGCACAAGAAACTTAAAACCAACATGTTCGAAAAGGAATCAACTATCTTCCTATATTGTATTGATGCAAACCAGTGTTCTTAGGGACCGACCATTTAACCTGAAGGGGGGGGGGGTATGGTTTTTTTCTGGACAAAAATTATTTATTTTTTTCACGTGTATCAACAAAATATTTTTTTTCAACATCAAACATTATTTTTTTGGGCAGAAAGCCTCCTTCAGAAAATTTTTTTTCTTCAATTTGGCAGCCAAAATATTTTTTTCACATAAAATCAGATCCAAAATATTTTTTTAGAAAAAAAACAACCCCCCCCCCTTCAAGTTAAATGGTCGGTCCCTTATTTGCAAAAATCATTGAGAATGCAAGAACCAGGTTGTCATTTTTACAAATTCATGTAGTCAATATATAAAATGTAGCAGAAAAGTTTTTCTCTAAAATATCAAGTGCTCTTGATTGGTGACGCCGCCACCGGAAAGGCTATCCCGGGGCGAGACAATAAGAAATAAAATTTATGCAAACAAAAAAAACTGCTTCTAATCGGACCAAAATGTTTTTATATGCTACTTTGTGCCCCTTTTATCCCATGAGCGATACATGCGACTTAACTTGTTGTCATACTACACATTGGAAACTTGCACAGAAGCACACTGAAAGAAGCCCATCACAATTCGATAAATAATAAATATTCTACAGCAAAACATATGAAAATACCCAATTTAGCCCTCTTGACCCCTTTTGCACAAACGGGCGGGCCACAATAACAAAAACCTATGCAAGCTTTCCTTTTGTGTCAAGCAATCAAGGAACATCAAGTTAGAATTATTGACAAAAAACAAAAGTCTACAGACGACAACGCGGACAAAGACCATACCATTATACAACCTCAATTTTTTTTAGGTCGTACAAGAGCTGTCGCCGAATGGCAGCCAAATATACCCCCCGCTCATTGAACCCTGAATCGATATGGTAAAAGCAAAATTAAGTTGGTGTGGACACAATACAGGTGTGGACACAGTACAAGGGTGGACACAATACAAGTATGGACACAAGAAAGAACTTTTCACAAGGGTTCCAATGAAAACACTCTGTCTAAATCAGACAAATATAAAATTCACTTGTTTTTCAGCCTATTTGACATTTTACACATCTACATATAGTGTTCTTCCTTTGTCTAAAGTTTCATCAAAATCCTACAAGTGGATTAAGAGGAGTTGTGTGTACGAGGTAACCCATACATAGGGAATCAATGAAAACTCAAAATCAAATTATCTCCCCTTCCTGGTTTCTGACAATAATTATATTCCTTCATGCACATCTCCATATAGTGTTCTTACTTTGTGTAAAGTTTCATTGAATTCCTTCAAGTGGTTTAAGAGGAGTTGCGCTTACGAGGTAACGCATACATGGTGAATCAATGAAACGTCAAAGTCTGATTATCTCCCCTTCCTGGTTTCAGACAATAATTATATTCCTTCATGCACATCTCCATATAGTGTCCTTCCTTTGTGTAAAGTTTCATCAAAATCCTTCCAGTGGTTTAAGAGGAGTTGCGCTTACGAGGTAACCCATACAGAGGGAATCAACGAAAAGTCAAAGTCGAATTACCGTATCTCCCCTTCCTGGTTTCGGACAATCATTATATTCCTTCATGCACATTTCCATATAGTGTTCCTACTTTGTGTTAAGTTTCATTAAATTCCTTCGAGTGGTTTAAGAGGAGTTGCGCTTACGAGGTAACCCATACATGGGGAATCAATGAAACGTCAAAGTCCAATTATCTCCCCTTCCTGGTTTCGCACAATAATCATATTCTTTCATGCACATCTCCATATCGTGTCCTTTCTTTGTGTAAAGTTTCATCAAAATCCTTTAAGTGGTTTAAGAGGAGTTGCGCTTACGACGTATCCGATAAATAGGGAATCAATGAAAAGTCAAAGTCGAATTATCTCCCCTTCCTGGTTTCGGACAATAATTATATTCCTTCATGCACATCTCCATATATTGACCTTCCTTTGTATTAAGTTTCATCAAAATCCTTCAAGTGGTTTAAGAGGAGTTGCGCTTACGAGAAGTGTGGACAGACGGACAGACAGACAGACAGACAGGGTGATTCCCATATACCCCCAAACTTTGTTTGCGGGGGTTATAATAAAAATTTTAAAAAATCGTTTAAGAGAGCATGCGCGCATAGGCTTCCTCTCCCTTTTTTCTGGAAAATAGTTGATGATGACTGATTATCTCCCTTTCAAAAATTCGAGCAGCAACAATACTGCTTGAAGCCAAGGGCGTATATTTCTAAATATACGTCCTTGCTTGAAGCACATCTTCAGAACTGTGTAACATTTCATTAAAATTCAAGCAGTATTTAAAGTAAATAATATCAAAATACCGAGGTAACTGTTAATTTGGTTTCTGCATATGCGCATTTCGACCACTTATGTCTCTTCAGTACTAGATAATAGTGTTGCACATAGCTCTACATAATATAAATAAAATATGCAAAGGTAGAATATATGATTCTGAATGCCAACAGTGGTGAAAACCTGTTGGCCTCGAAAAATCCAGCAGTGTCTACGACTGGATTTGAACTTCTTCTTTATTGTCATCTATAGCAACACCACCATTCACTGTCCAGTGCTCTAGACATCTCGACCACAGTACCCATTTATTATGGTTACGGTCCCCGAAAACTTAATATCATACTGACCCAACTTCGATGCCATGCTTCTTTCCTAAATTATGACTATTATATGTAATCCTGCATGTCGATGTGGTGCTATTCGCGAAGATTCTTACCACTTCTTTTTTGAATGTCCAAACTACACTCGTACTAGACATAATCTTTTGCAAAATCTCAGATGGCTACCTAATGATTGTTTTGTAAATCTTAAACTTTTGACCTGTGGTAGTCCAACTCTAAATGATGTCCAAAATGAACAAATTTCCAAGCACGTCTACAAATATATTAAAAAGACTGAAAGATTTTTATTAGTGTAACTCCCCAGGACAGTACATACACATCATCAACCAATCCATTCCGTTAATTCATTGATCTTTTAATCTCTCTTTGCCTTTAATTTGTCTTTCTGTTTCATTTCAGCCTATACATAGACGAACTGAATATTATATTAACATGCTCTATTATTGTAATTATTGTATATTGTATATGGGAGAATACTTTAATAAGTTGGAAAAACTTGTATCTGATCCCTTTTGCATTTTGTGAGCAAAATAAATAAGTTTAAACTAAATCTCGGCCACCTAGGCTATATAATATAGCTTTCGGTAACAAGGTTATTCCTCCTCGTAGGAAATCTATAGAGTTGTAACATAGTACACAATGAACAGTGTGTTGGGTAGGAAATAAAAGGATAAGGTTGCAACCGATAAGATGCAAAAGGGAAATAGGCCGATAAATAGATAATAGTGTTGCACACAGCTCTTTATTTTATGAATGAAACTACTCTATGACAAGCAATTCTAGACTAATCAGCATCCTAGGCTTTGTAATTTCCATAGCTTTAGGTAATCGGGTATCGCACGGTCGGGGAATCTTTGGCCGTCGATTAATAAAAATCTAAACAAAGTTGTCAATCTTTAACTTATATATATTTCCACAATTTACATCAGACAATTCCTTTCTACTCAAAATTTTACAGCGGGAAATCAGCTGATCAAGGCGAGACTAATTAGAAAACCCGTTCTGGAATTTAAGTATTTCCGGAAAGGTATTCATTTCCCAATCGACCTCCACAACTACCAATACAATATTATAACATCCCCCGCCCAAAAAGAAATAATTCCTAAGTGAAGAATTTCTACGTAGTTGCGGATGTCGGTGGGAAAAACAAATCATGCAAAATATACATCAAAACATGAATCAATAACAAATAATTGTGAATTCAATGGCCGCGTAATTGATTAGAATTTCGAAGAATGGATATGAACTGAATGTAACATACATGTAGTGTCAAATCTAGAATAAACAGTGACATTGATAATTGTTACGCAATGAATTATGATAATAGTAAATGTTCGGTGAATTGTTTGGACACTATCTCTCTGAAGGCTAGCAGAGACCTCTTACTCTGGGTATTTATATGATAAAATAATAAAAGGGATATCTATCATGCACAGATTCGTGATCATCCCAGACACTCACACACACATACAATTATATCACAATATCATATAAACACAAAGGTTTTATGTCTAGCTCAGTCAGACATCCAAATTCACTCTCATACAACTGCTATCTATTCAAATATCATTACACGAGTTAAAAAATCAAAAATAAGTTCATACCAAGATCAATGATATAATTGTATAAAATGTTATTTTCAGAAAATGTCGCCGAATTTATTTAAAACTACAAAATGTTCCCGGACCAATTATGGAAAAATCAACAATATCTGTAAGATTAAGTTCTTGCATCTAATAATCACTGTCAAAACAAAACCAATGGCGACACAATTGTCACCAACCGTGGCGATTCTATCATCAAGCCCCACGTGTATTTTGTAGAATCCACTACGCAAACTTCCTGGTATGAATCTTTCACTGTTTTTGGCGATACAATTATCACCAACTTTAAATAAATCTTTGGCTATATTACTTATCAAAGAATAAACTGAAGTGCTTAAATTTGACCACTTTGAATGAATATCTGCTTGCGTTTAAACGGAGATACACAGAAATATGAACTATAGTTTGGCGACTCAATTATCACCAACTTAGGCATGTACACAACACTACAGTAACAAACATTAAACAAACATTTTCTCAATCCAGAAATATTAAAATTGAAATGGCATACATAATGTGCAAATCCGGAACTTTCCTAGTTCCAAACAAATTATGTGGCGAATCAATATTCACCAATCGAGAAATATTACGAATAACTGCAAATTGTTGATATGTTAAAATCCAAAAACTGAATAATTCAAACTCTTGACATAAAATTGAAACTATCATATAACAAGATAATAACAAATTAAGATGAATGTCTGATTCAGTCTAATCTTGTTCAATTTCGAGCCATGGCGAGTCAATACTCACCAACTACATGTATTCAATAAGTGGCGGAGGTCTAATGAGAAGTAATTCCTGGGCTTTTGGTGGGAGTTCTATAAATGTTTTCCACGCAGCGTTTTGGGATGGTTCGCCAACCATCTGAACTAAATAAAACCACCTTTATGTTGTTTTTTAGCCAAGATTCGCTTAACTTTAGGGCATGTATTGTCAGCGTTAGTTTGTGATAATTCCAGATCACTGGGATCGATGTGATCCTCATTTCGAAATCGGACTGGTTTACGAATAGTCCGAGTTGATCGTCTGTTCACACAATCGTCTTGTTTGGTGCTTTCTTGGTGTTGTTCGATTGCGTGGTCACTTTGTGTATCTGAATCGGTAGTCATTTGTCCTTGAATAGGGGCATTTGGCACATTTACTACTGTTTGATCCGAAACAGAATCAGTATTTGCATTTTCAAAGAAATGTTGAGGATTCGGTTGTCGAATATGTGCTAGTTTTATTCGATTCACATGAATTGGATTAGGAAATTTCTTTTTCCCGGAAGGGTCTCTTAATTTCATAATGTGGTCACTAAGCAATTATACGGAAGTCCGTTAGTGCCAGGTTGTGTTTTATTTTAATCTCGTTATAACGACTTAGTATCTCGTTATAACGACTTAGTATCTC
>MJUU01014394.1:112968-167765 GCA_002080025.1 Modiolus philippinarum | reverse complement strand
TACTCAAATTTGGTACAAATTTACTGAAAATATGCAACAAAAGTGATATCGATAGTATGCGATATGATGTACATGGCATCTAGTACTCAAATTTGGTACAAATTTACTGAAAATATGCAATAATAGGGATATCGAGAGTCTGCGATATGGTGTAAATGCCATTTAGTACTCAAATTTGGTACAAATTTACTGAAAATATGCAACAATAGGGATATCGATAGTATGCGATATGGTGTAAATGCCATCTAGTACTCAAATTTGGTGCAAATATACTGAAAAGATGCAACAATGGGGATATTGATAGTATGTGATAGGATGTACATGCCATCTAGTACTCAAATTTCGTACAAATTTACTGAAAATATGCAACAATAGGGTATGTGATATGGTGTATATGCCATCTAACACTCAAATTTGGTACAAATTTACTGAAAATATGCAACAATAGGGATATCAATAGTATGCGATATGAAGTAAATGCCATAAAGTACTCAAATTTGGTACAAATTTACTGAAAATATGCAACAATAGGGATATAGATAGTAAGCGATATGATGTAAATGTTATCTAGTACTCATTTGGTACAAATTTACTGCCACCATGCAACATTAGGAATATCTATAGTATGCGATATGATGTACATGTCATCTAGTACTCAAATTTGGTACAAATATACTGAAAACATGCAACAATAGGGATATCGATAGTATGGGATATGGTGTTTATGCCATCTAATACTCAAATTTGGCATAAATTTACTGAAAATATGCAAAATTAGGGATATACATAGTATGCAATATTGTGTAAATGCCATCTAGTACTCAAATTTGGTACAAATATACTGAAAACATGCAACAATAGGGATATAGATATAGTATGCCAGATTATGTAAATACCATCTAGTACTCAAATTTGATGCAAATATACTGAGAATATGCAACAATAGGGATATCAATATTATGAGATATGATGTAAATGCCATCTGGTACTCAATTTTTGTACAAATATACTTAAAACATGCATCAATAGGGATATCGATAGTATGTGATATGGTATAAATGCCATCTAGTTCTCAAATTTGGTACAAATTTACTGAAAATATGCAACAATAGGGATATTGATTGCGATATGGTGTATATGCCATCTAGTACTCAAATTTGGTGCAAATATACTGAAAACATGCAACAATAGGGATATCAATAGTATGCGATATGATGTACATGCCATCTAGTACTCAAATTTGGTACAAATTTACTGAAAATATGCAACAATAGGGATATTGATAGTATGCGATATGGTTTAAATTCCATCTAGTACTCACATTTGGTACAAATTAACTGAAAATATGCAACAATAGGGATATCGATAGTATGCGATATGGTGTAAATGCCATTGGTACAAATTTACTGAAAATATGTAACAATAGGGAAATTGATAGTATGCGATATGGTGTAAATGCCATCTAGTACTCAAATTTGGTGCATATATACTGAAAACATGCAACAGAAGTGTTATTGATAGCATGTGATATGATGTACATGCCATCTAGTACTCAAATTTGGTACAAATTTACTGAAATATGCAACAAGAGGGATATTGATAGTATGCGATAAGGTGTAAATGCCATTTAGTACTCAAATTTGGGACAAATTTACTGAAAATATGCAACAATAGGGATACAATATGTATTGATAGTATGCGATATGGTGTAAATGCCATCTAGTACTGAAATTTGGTGCAAATATACTGAAAACATGCAACAATAGGGATATCAATAGTATGCGATATGATGTACATGCCATCTTGTACTCAAATTTGGTACAAATTTACTGAAAATATTCAACAATAGGGATATCAATAGTATGCGATATGAAGTAAATGCCATATAATACTCAAATTTGGTACAAATATACTGAAAACATGCAACAATAGAGATAGCAAAAGTATGCAATGTGGTGTAAATGTCATCTGGTACTCAAATTTGGTACAAATTTACTAAAAATATGCAACAATAGGGATATAGATAGTATGTGATATGATGTACATGTCATCTAGTACTCAAATTTGGTACAAATATACTGAAAATACGCAACAATAGGGATATCGATAGTATGCGATATGGTGTAAATGCCATCTAATACTAAAATTTGGTGCAAATTTACTGTAAATATGCAACAATAGGGATATAGATAGTATGCGATACTGTGTAAATGTCATCTGGTACTCAAATTTGGTACAAATTTACTGAAAATATGCAACAATAGGGATAAAGATAGTATGCGATATGATGTAAATGTCATCTAGTACTCATTTGGTACAAATTTACTGCCAACATGCAACATTAGGAATATCGATAGTATGCAATATGATGTACATGTCATCTAGTACTCAAATTTGGTACAAATATACTGAAAACATGCAACAATAGGGATATCCATAGTATGGGATATGGTGTTTTTGCCATCTAATACTCAAATTTGGCATAAATAAATGAAAACATGCAAAAATACAGATATACATAGTATGCGCTATTGTGTAAATGCAATCTAGTACTCAAATGTGATGCAAATATACTGAAAATATGCAACAATAGGGATATCGATATTATGCGATATCATGTAAATGCCATCTAGTACTCAAATTTTGTACAAATATACTGAAAACATGCAACAATAGGGATATCAATAGTATGCGATATAGTGTAAATGCCATCTAGTACTCAAAATTGGTGCAAATATAGTGAAAACATCCAACATTAGGGATATTGATAGTATGCGATATGGTGTAAAATGCCATCTAATACTCAAATTTGGTACAAATTTACTGATAATATGCAACAATAGGGATATCGATAGTATGCGATATGATGTAAATGCCATCTAGTGTACATGCAGTTTAAATTTAGTATAAATTTACCGAAAATATGCAACAGTTCGCATTTGGANAAAGCAACACGTGAAATAAAATACGGCAGACGAAAATCTGTATCACCGTTTTTTTTTCCCAGGGCGGGTTTTTTGTTTACACGATTGTAAATAACAAGTTTCGTGGAAAGTATTCTAGAGTTGAGACTGAAAAATGAGATCTCGACAAATTTTTATTGAAAATCTTTTTCCTGCAAAACTGGGACTTATATTATTCCAAGTGCGAAAACGAATAAAATTCATTTGTTGTATGCACCGGTCACTATAAAATATAAACTGAAATGCAAATACAATTGTATTAGACATCGTGTATAGTATAAGGTGTAAAGTGTATGCATGGTGCATGGTGTATGGTGTATGGTACATGGTGTATGGTACATGGTACATGGTGTATGGTGTATGGTGTAAGGTATATGGTGTAATGGTGTATGGTGTGATGGTGTATGGTATATGGTGTAATGGTTCATGGTGTATGGTGTAATGGTGCATGGTGTATGGTGTATGGCACAATGGTGTGATTGGTTATGTTTTACTGTACAAGCACTGTACTGTACCGATAGAGTGGGGATGGTTCATGTAACACGTCTGTCTTCATTGAAATTATGATATGCCAACCGATCTCCTAACCAGAAGTTTGTTGTACAAGTCATCTCTTGACTTGCCCATACAGAATCGGGAATATAAATTCACTTTTTGTTATACACCAAGAACATTTTAGATGGAAACACATACATATACACGTATATAGGGTCTCTAAGTCTCGTCCAATTTTGGGACTTCCGGGTACATAATTTGTACCCGGAAGTTGCATTTTTAACAGAAAAATATGACGTTTCAAGCAAACAATAATGACGTCATAATCCCACAACGTCATATTTTGGCGGGAAACGTTTTCAAATTTGAATTTTATCGTGATTTCTCGGTGTCACATGACGAGACTTACAGACCCTATTCGGAAGTACAGTGCAGTCATAACCTCTCATTCATGTTAACTCCAAGTTAACTTAGAAAAAATTCTAAGTTAACTTGAAGTTAACTTGGGGCAGACGTAGAACAGTTCTAGAAACGGTCATAAAAACGGTCATTTTCAAAAGTTAACTCAGAACAGTTCTAAAAGCAGTCATAAAATAGAACAGTTCTAAAAGTGGTCATAAGACAGAGCAGTTCTAAAAGTGGTCATAAAAACGGTCATTTTCTAAGTTAACTTAGAACAGTTCTAAAAGCAGTCATATGGAAGACCATAACTGCTTTTAGAACAGGTTATAACCGTTTTTAGAACAATTCTACTCGATGACTGCTTTTAGAACAGCTCTACTCTATGACTGCTTTAAGAACAGTTCTTGACAATGACTGCTTTTAGAACACTTTTCTAAAGCAGCTCTAGAACTGTTCTAGAACAGTTCTAAGTTAATTCTAGAAGAGTTCTAAGTTAACTTAGAGCAGTCATTAGAACAGTTCTAAGTTAGAGCAGTCTTTAGAACAGTTCTAAGTTAACTTTGTGAGAGGTTATGACTGCACCCATGTACGGAAGCATGGAGGGTTCATGTGAATTTTTTTTCTATCTCGTTGCCAAGACATACATTTTTTAGGTCACCTGACCCGAAGGGTCAGTGTGACCTATTACCATCATTTGTCGTCCGTCGTCCGTCGTCAGTCGTCCGTCCGTTAACTTTTGACATAATCATCTCCTCCTCTGAAACCACTGAAGCAAATTCAACCAAACTTTACAGTAATGTTGTACTAAAGGTTCTTTACACAGATTGCTCATTTCGTTCCGATCCAATAAAAAACATGGCCGCCAGCGCGGAACTTAGGTTTAACATTGGCCCCTATGGAAAAAAATCACATTTTCATCTATTGCTCCGAAACAACTGTAGCAAATTCAACCAAACTTTTCAGGAATGATGTAATAAATATGAAAAAGAAAGGAAATGGGGTAAATGTCAAGGAGACAACATCCCATATCCAGATTAAAACGACCCAAAACAAAGCATCTAGGGGTCACCGTACGGTCTTCAACACAGTGAGGAACCTCACACCATATAGCAACATAGGACTCTATGGGAAAATTACATTTTCATGTCCTCCACTACATCAACTGAAGCAAATTCAACTAAACTTTACAGTAATGATGTACTAAAGGTCCTTTACAAAGATTGTTCATTTACTTCGGATCCGATGAAAAACATGGCCGCCAGCAAGGAACTTAGGTTTTAACATTTGACCCTATGGGAAAAATAACATTTTCATCTTCTCCTCTGAAACCACCGAAGCAAATTCTACCAAACTGTGCAGGAATGATGTACTGAAGATTGCTCATTGTGTACAGATCCGATAAAAAACATGGCCGCCAGCGTGGAACTTAGGTTTATCATTGGACCCTATGGAAAAATTTACATTTTCATCTTCTCCTTTGAAACTACTCAAGAAAATTCAACCGAACTTTACAAGAATGATGTACTAAAGGTCCTTAACAAAGATTGCTGATTATGTGTCGATCCGATAAAAAAACATGGCCGCCAGCACGGAACATAGTTTTACATTGGACCCTATGGGAAAATTACATTTTCATCTTCTCTTCTGAAACCACTGAAGCAAATTCAACCAATCTTTACAGGAATGATGTACTAAAGGTCCTTAACAAAGATTGCTCATTGTGTACCGATCTGATAAAAAACATGCCAGCCAGCATGAAACATAGTTTAACATTGGACCCTATGGGGAAAAATCACATTTTCATCTTCTCCTCTGAAACCACTGAAGCAAATTCAATCAAACTTTACAGGAAGATGTTTGGAAAGTCTTTAACAAAGATTGCTCATTCGGTTACAATCTGATAAAAAAACATGGCCGCCAGCACGGAACATAGTTTAACACTGAACCCTATATGGGAAAATCACTTATTTATCATCTCCTCTGGAACCACTAAAAAAAATTCAACCAAACTTTAGGGAAATGATGTACAGAAGGTACTTAACAAAAAAGCTCATTTCGTTTCGATCCGGCAAAAAGCATGGCCTCCGCTGCAGAACAAAGTTTTAACATTGGAGCCCGGTATGAGAGAACCATCCTTTTCATCATCATCTCTGAAACTATTCAAGCAAATTAAACTAAATGTATTGAAGTTCCTTTGCAAAAATTGCTCATTTCAATAGGATCAGACAAAAAACACGGGTGCTAATGGAGAACATAGCTAAATATTAGACCCCATTGGTAATAAAAACATAGTTTTGGTCATGCATGGCATAAAAGTATTTTGTCAGGTGAGCGATACAGGCAGATACTATCTCGTTCCCACGACATACTAAGTCGTGGCCACGAGATACTTGTACACCATGAGACCTTCAACAACGAGCTTTGCTCATATTCAAAGCTATCTCGTGGCCACGACTTAGTATGTCGTGGGAAAGAGTTAGTATCTCGTGGCCATGACTTAGTATCGCGTGGGAACGAGTTAGCTATATCGTAGCCACGACTTAGTAAGTCGTGGGTGTATATATGTTCTTTTTACTCAATAGTCATATATGACGACCAGAAATTTCGCTTGTGTTCATTAAATTTAACAAGAGTTATGGTCCTTTGGCAACAAAATTAAAAATTAGTGACATTTGAAATGTCGATTTTTTACTTTATATCTGTATCTAATAAGATAGATTTATGTGTGAGGATATACAACTTTGTGTTTAATGTGAAGGCTGTCCCGATCTGAAGTTTTATTTAATCAGATATGAAAATGAAAGTATATTGAAAAAACATGTCAATTAATTACAACGGCATTTTGTACCAAGTATTTCTCTTTAGTTCCATAATTCAATAAACAGGTTTCATATGTTTTTTTTGTGCAACATATGAAAAGAAAGTACATGTATTCCGTTGTTCCGTGTTGTTTCAGTGGTTAGTTATGTGCAATCAAGTAAATTCAAGACCACCTCTTGTCAGTTAATCAATATACTAGATTAAAAATAATTTGAGATTTTCTTTTCAAAAACAGATAATTTTATTTTATTCTATCGCACCAAATTCGGTAAAACTGAGAAAATATTTTTTTTTATCTTCAAATATTTAGGGTTTGCGCTGAAAACATAATCAAAATACCCCAAAAATATAGGACAGCTTTCATGATCATAAAATATAACAATAAGAGTTACTCAGTTGTTGTGCATATAGCTATATTTATACTTGGAATTTGTAGCGTGTACATTTAATTTCAAAATTCTTCAATCATAAAAATTAAATGAATAGATAAATAAAGATAGAAAACAAAAACTCAGAAAATGTATTTAGCGGCGTATTGATACCCGTTATACGTTGAATGATGAATGAATTTTTACTATTGCAATAAACAAATTATGACTAGTTCACTTGATGCTGGCTGTTATAATGTCCATATAAAAAAACCAAATATCATATATTCCATATATATCAGTATGCTGCCTGTTATTCTAGATATAATACGAAGATATTTTTGTGCTTTTCTTCATTTTTTTTTCATATATACTATTTAGAACAGATTTATGGAATACATGTTAACTTGATTCAATTTGAGTATTCGGATATATATGTCGACATTTTTTTGTTGATTTTCGGATTGAGTCAGTATGTCCACTGCAACATAATGTTTAATCCGAAAAAGATTTTTTTTTCTTGTACTGTTAACACAAATATCAAAATTCAGAAACCTGACAAAATCGAGATATTTTACTGTATAAACACAAGAAATCAGTCACAGCAAAGTTGTTTCCTTCGAGAAAGTATATTAGTGAGTTTTCGTATTAAGATCATTTAAGATTTTTTTTCTAAAACAGAAATACTAGTACCAGGACCACCTGGTCCTCCTGGCATAGGTCTTCCAGGGAGACCGGGTGTTCCAGGAAGAAATGGTTTCAATGGAACAGACGGGATACCAGGAACACCGGGAACAAATGGACGTAAAGGCGAGCGAGGTATATTTAAAACCACAGTACAGGTAGGATTGGTATAATCCGTTGGTTATATATTATGTAACAAGAAAATGCTATCAAATAATTTCGTTAAAGTTATATATCACTAGTAAAATGAAAAAAATAACACCCCCCACCCCCCACCCCCCAAAAAAATTAAATAAAATAAATATATAGATAAATAAAATAAGGGAACAGAAAAAAAAAATATCAGACTGATTAAACGATCTATAAATTACGTTTACATGTAGTATAACCTTTTTTATTTAAAAAAGAAAAAAGTAGCCGTATATTTCAATATGCATGCATTTTTTTAATAAACACACTTGTATGCTTCAAAAACAATTGTGATGAGCTGTCTTTGTAACATTTTTTCTGAAGACCAGATTGAAGGATGCATTTTTTTTGTTTGTGAAAAGATCAGGTGATGATCAGTTTACAAATATTTTTTCTCTGGTTTGGTTACTAGTATGATAAAGACAAAGAACAGTGTACAAATGAATGTTATGAAATACAAGACAGACAATTCACATCGATTCATTAAAATATTGTAGTTTATTCTTTGCAACTATCAGTTAATTCTTGGAATTCTTGCAAAGCCGAATGCCAACTGAAGTAGATGCTTTTTCTATTTTCGATTTAAATATGATTTGTTATTCGCATGGATGTGTAATATATTATCTTTCCTATGAAATATTTGGAATACTGCCCTAATATTAAGATAAATGAATCGAGTATATCTTTTTAAACAATCACCTACGATGATGAAGATATGTGTTGGGAGAAAAAAACTAAAATTACTTATTTTTATGTCTTCCCAGGGCTAAAAGGAAATACAGGTGCAAGTGGACCAGTGGGGAAAAAGGGGACAAAAGGAGAAACTGGGCCGACTGGACAAGCAGGTCTCAAAGGCATGACAGGAAATAAAGGCCAGAAAGGTGAAGAAGGGACAAAAGGACATATTGGATCTCCAGGACCGGAAGGAATGAAAGGACAAATTGGACTTAAAGGAGAAGCCGGAGCGAAAGGCATGAAAGGTGGCATTGGTGTTTCAGGACTTAGAGGTCCGAAAGGAAACATTGGGGATAAAGGTTCAAAAGGGTCTGTGGGAATTAAAGGATCGGAAGGAAAGACTGGTCCAACAGGGTCATCTGGACACAAGGGCGATCCTGGAGATCCTGGCATCACTGGACTCACAGGTCCAAAAGGTATGACTGGTGAGAAGGGCGATATTGGACCCACTGGTCAAAAGGGGATGACTGGAGATGACGGAAAAATTGGACCAGCTGGTCCTAAGGGAATGATTGGAGAAAATGGACCTCGGGGACTAACGGGGCAAAAAGGAAAGACTGGGGATACTGGACCTCCTGGACAAAAAGGTGAAAAGGGACTTGATGGAATTGATGGAACTGTTGGTCCATCTGGACCGAAAGGTATCAAAGGAGACACGGGACGAAAAGGAAATAAAGGAACAAAAGGGCTAACTGGTGCAGTTGGATCAAAAGGCATGACAGGTGAGAAGGGACCAAAAGGATCAGTTGGAGAAAAGGGCATGACAGGAGAAACAGGACCAAATGGACTAAAGGGCACAGCGGGAAGAGATGGAGAAATGGGTCCGACCGGATCACCTGGATCAAAAGGAACTAAGGGAGACAAGGGACCAGTAGGATCCATGGGTCCCAAAGGCACAAAAGGAAAGATTGGAACAGCAGGACCTAAAGGTACAAAGGGAATGACTGGTGAACAGGGGCTAGAAGGTCCTGCCGGTCCAAAAGGAATGACGGGAAATGAAGGACCAGTTGGACCAAGTGGTTTAAAAGGGATGAAAGGAGATACTGGACCCGTTGGACCGACTGGATTAAAAGGGGAGGATGGTGTTGCGGGTTCTAAAGGAGATGTTGGACCCGTTGGTCCAAAAGGAGTGAAAGGAATGACTGGTATGAGTAGTAATCATATTTCTAAATATTTTTTTTATCTGCAGAAGTTGAACAAATAAACATCAAGCAGAGAATATTATTCTTCATGTACAATGTATATGACTAATTTTTATTCGCCGACCAATACAGTGACACGTGACTTACAACAAAACATTATAGTCTCCTCTGAACATTGTGTCCAAAATATATTCCCGCATTTGAAATTCTCTTGATTTTACTAATGATAGAAGTGGCTATTAAAACCAAAACGGCACCAACCAGACGACAGTGAGCTAGAGTACTAGTAAAAAATGAGATTTCAAATAACAATGAAAAAACTGGTGTCGTTGTTATTAAAGTGACTCGGACTTTAGAGGAGTTAAGTATCTCATGACATATTAAACACTCGTTAAAGATTGTCACGTTTTCCGTTTAAGACATGCTATGCATTCCTTAAGAGTGATCAATTTTATTTAGTTAATATATATGTTGTCATGGCCAAGTCCCTAAAAATCAATAAATTAAATAAGAGCGACAGTCATTTCGTAACTATGGTGTACCTGGAGTCCTTAATACTAGGTTAGATTTTCACTGCCGGATGAAGCCTATGATCAAAGGGGTTTACGATTGGGTTCCAGAAAAGGGGGGATTCAAGGCGACTTTTTTCAACTGTTGTCAATTCTTTCCTGAAGTCTGCACGAAATATTAGAATTTTTTTCAGAAAAAGGGGGTCCAATTCCTGGAACCCCCTATGTATTCGTCAATGATTTGTACATTTTCAACAGAAATATTTATTTCCTATGCAAACGGGAGATATGAAGATTTGTTTACCCTCAAGTGATGCCTTCAAGAAATATGATTCCCACGAGTAAACAAGTCTTCATATCTCATTCAAAGGAAATTAATGTATATTGTTCATGTTACCTTTTTACCATGAAAGATCACAGAGGAAGTTTTGATATATTCGCAAATTATGATATTAAGATACCATTTATTTAGAGAAATTAATGTTGCCAGATGGTTATGAAATAAGAAAATAGACACTGAGTGCATGTAAAACGATAAACCACCAAACATTGAGCTGAATCAAAATAAAATAAAAGCTGTGGAAATCATATGCGTTTTAGATGTCGTCTGATTTTTATTTAGCCTTTTCGTCAACATTTGTTTTGAATGATGTTATTTTTGTTGTAGGTCCAAATGGTATGAAAGGCAAAGATGGGGATCCAGGTGAAACAGGAGAGCCAGGGCTAGATGGCAATCCAGGTGAAGAGGGACCAAAAGGGGACAAAGGAGAAAAAGGAATGACAGGAAATACTGGCCCCGAGGGTCCATCAGGTCCAACAGGTCTAAAAGGTGAAGTTGGTCCAACCGGACCAAGTGGACTGAAAGGGGAAAAAGGAGAGGTTGGCAATACAGGTCTGTCTGGATCAAAAGGAATGAAAGGTGATACTGGACCTTCAGGACCGAAAGGTATGACAGGTGAAACTGGACCAAATGGACTAATTGGGCCTAAAGGTGACCCTGGAGCAACAGGTGCAACTGGACCTACCGGTCTACCTGGACTCAAAGGTGAAAAGGGTAAGTGATCATTAAACAAAACACTTGGGAATTGTATTGTACACAAAAACTCTTTTTTAAGTTTAACATCTAATAAAACCTCAACAGACCAGTTAGCGTATCTTATCAAAGATGGATATGATAAACATCAATACGCCGAAGCTACTTTGAATTTAGCTTCTACATATGGCTATTTCGACAAATTATGTCTACTCAGTGAGGAATGTTTTGGTTTTTTAAAAGGTGCGACCGATTTTTAACCGAATTTGAAAAAGTTAATTATTTGCATGGGCGTCTTACCATGTTACAGAACTTTAATTAGGTAGTTCAGTTCCAACAAGCTGACATTAAATGGCATATGGAAATTCTGTGCATTTTTGCTCATTTTCATAATTTATGGCAGAGTCAAATACGGGCGCCGGATTTCCATTCTATTTGATGGGCAAAATTGTGAAAAATAGTTATCCTGGCTAAAAACTGAGTTGCAGATCAAATACAAGGTTGAACTTTGATAGGACATTTGATATGCAGCCAAACGAATCATGTCATATTGACATAGAAGATAATTTCAAAGTTCCCAACCTATATGAAAATCCGAAGCGCGAGTCCTTTAACATTCCATCATAAATATTTTGACAAAATGGCTGAAAACGTCAACTTCCCTAGCTTCACTGCAAAAGTTGAAGTGCGAAGTGGTAACAAAAACAGGATAAACGGTAAGACAACAAAACTGAGTGCATAAGAAAATGCTGCTGCGAACCTTAATTATGTACTTTGTGAACTCGAATTTCCAATGGAAACTAAATATTCCCCGATTTGAAGATGTATCAATTTAGTCGGTGCTGGCCCGAAAACTGATTTTAATTAAAAATTTGCAATATCTAAATTCAAGAAAATGTTGTTAAAACCCAAGGAGTATCTCCCTCTTGCATAGCTCTGTCCTTAGCTGATTTTGGTTTTTGTTATTTAGATCCTTTCGGTAATATACTTTGTTCTCTATCAGCGTTTACACATATTTCGGCTCATTGATTTCCAAATGCATTGATTTTATCTGCACTGATGAGACATAAATTGTCGAAATGCGCATGTGCAGAACCTAAATTGGCAGTAACCTCGGTATTTTGTTATTTATAAAATCAGCGTTTTCCCTAAAAATTCTCGATTTACGTTTTGTTTTGACATTGAAAACGTC
Organism: Modiolus philippinarum; assembly: GCA_002080025.1. Classification (NCBI taxonomy): domain Eukaryota; kingdom Metazoa; phylum Mollusca; class Bivalvia; order Mytilida; family Modiolidae; genus Modiolus; species Modiolus philippinarum. The sequence continues at coordinate 155,233 of MJUU01014394.1, read as the reverse complement.
ATAAAGAAGTGTCAAAGTGATTTTAAAAAGGAATACAGTAACGGGTAAGACCAGATGTCCATGTTTTTGGCAATAAAAGCTGTTGGACGAAGTCGGCAATGTTGAGAATGCTGAAAAGTCACGTGATTCTTTTCCTAATTTAAATACAGTGAATATGCATAAAAAAATTATCATAATTTCTCCATATGGTATATCGATATTCGTCCTGTAATTCATTTCTTTCGTTCACGAATCTACTGTCAATTGGAGAAAATTGATTATTTTTTCTTGATTATTCGCAAAAGAGTTGCACATAATAGAAAAAAGCCTTCCTTCCGTTTTTACTTCTTCTTTTTTTCTTTTGATTTGTTTTTTTCAAGGTCTTTCACAACATGTGAAAGACTTGTATGTATTGTATTTGTTCTGATTATTATTATTAGTTTTTTTACTTGGTTTTGTTAATCGGCCTAGTGAGGTGTCGAAGGCACTGACCGTGTTAAACCGATCAATTTTTAGTAGGAGAATCATCTGCCCCTAAACCAAATACCTTGTTACACCCCCGCTTTGAGGGAGGTTAATAGTGATCAGTGTCCGTCCATTCTTCCTTTCGCCCGTCCGTCCTTCCGTCCATCCGTCTTTCTGTACCCAAATGCTGGTATCCACTAGCACTACTCCTCCTACATCACTGATTGGAATTTCATGCTTATGCAGGAACTTCAATACATATTGTAGATGTGCACTATGCATTTTGTTTTCCAATAATTCGCTTTTTTCCATATTTTTGATATGGTTTGGACTCTGTCATTTTTGCTTAATGCAGACTATATGATGACCACCTGGTACTCGTCTTAAACCACAGATTGGAATTTCATGAAACTTATGCAGTAGCTTAATTAACTGTTGTAGATGTGCACTATGCATTATGTTTTCCAATTATTCTTTTTTTTCAATGTTTTATTCCAGATTTTTGACATGTTTTGGACTTTGTCATATTAGCTCTTTTAGCTCAATGCAAATCATATGGTGACCATCTGGTATCTACTACTCTTAAACTCTTAGACCAGATGTCCGTGTTTTTGGCAATAAAAGCTGTTGGACGAAGTCGGCAATGTTGAGAATGCTGATAAGTCACGTGATTCTTTTCCTAATTTAAATACAGTGAATAAGCATAAAAAATTATCATAATTTCTCCATATGGTATATCGATATTCGTCCTGTTATTCATTTCTTTCGTTCACGAATCTACTGTCAGTTGGAGAAAATTATTCTTTTTTTTCAATGTTTTATTCCAGATTTTTGACATGTTTTGGACTTTGTCATATTAGCTCTTTTAGCTCAATGCAAATCATATGGTGACCATCTGGTATCTACTACTCTTAAACCATCAATTTCACGAAACTTATGCGGAAGCTTAATTACATGTTGTAGATGTGCACTATGCATTTTGTTTTCCAATGGTTCTTTTTCCAGATTTTTGACATGTTTTTGACTTCGTCATTTTAGCTCTTTTAGCTCAATGCAAATCATATGGTGACCGTCTGGTATCACTACTTCTCTTTAGCCACTGATTAGAATTTCATGAAAATTATGCAGGAGCTTCATTATATACATATATATGTATTGTAGATGTGCACTTTACATTTTGTTTATCCATAATTTCCTTTTTGCCAGATTTTTGATATAATTTGGACTTGGTGACTTCAAGATGAAGAACAACAATAAAAGCGTTGTTCCTTTGCTTGTTTTTTACCATGTATTTGTAGAGACTTTGTCTCATGTGCATTTACTCCATATCCTTTTATTCACCATTGTCATTTTAGCTCAATACATACCATATGGTGACCACCTGGTATCCTCTACTTCTCTTAAACCACTGATTGTATTTTCAGGAAACTTAATTATATAGATGTGCTCTTTATATTTTGTTTACCATGAATTCCCTTTTCTCCAGATATTTTTAAAAAATCAGGTAGAGGCAGTTTCGGGGGTATCAGTGGCTCTCTAGGCCACAATAACTCCAGTTAAAGATTAAGTGAAATTGAAAACATGACCCATCAGTAATGACGGAATATAGTTTTATTTGGACAGAAACGTTCCGGTGTGGTATTTTTAAGTTTTTGCCCCGACAGATTTGGAGTTTCTGTCAATGCGTAATAGTTTAAAAATTGGCCGTAGATACACACCATAGATGATGGACAAACTTGACAATCAAAATAAAATAAAGTTCAAAGGTCAAATCTGACATAAATGTTGCTCTTTTAGGTCTAATTCTTAAATAAAACAAACACACAAAAAGTCCCCCCCCTCGAAAAAAAAATGGCCATCTCCTCGAGACGACCCATACAAACAAAGGTACATCGCTGGATCTGCAAAAAGTTCTACAAAACCTATCTCTAAGCTTTTAATCTCTATCTTGCCAGCCATAAAAAAGCCCCTCAAAAATATTGTGATACTTTTCAAGAAGTGGTGTAAATGAAATGTGGATATTAAAAAAACTCTAAAGATCTGCTTTGTATCTAAAAATCGAGATCTTTATAATATTGTAATAGTCGTAAAACCTTTGACTTTTCAACACTTTGTACTACCATTCCTAATGAACAACTTAAATCTCGGTTGAAGGATTTAATTCATATATGAATTCATTAACCCCACCGCAATTTTTGCGCCTGTCCCAAGTCAGGAATATGTTTGTCATTGGCTTGTTCCTGTCTTCTTATAAAATTTTAGTTTCTTCATATACAGGTATTGGAGTGGGTTTGTTTCCATTGATTTAATCACTTTTTTACTTTTTTGGGGGAGCCATTTAGGGCTTGATATATGGTGTGAAGTTACTCAGTGTGTTGAAGACCGTACGTAGGTCCCTAGATGCTTTGTTTTGGTCGTTTTAACCTGGAATTGGGATGTTGTCTCCTTGACATTTACCCCATTTATTTTCTTTTTTTTTATATGTTTCTCTCGTACGAATGGCGAACGAAGATAAAAGTACATTGTTAAAGGCAGAGAATAAACATTTTTGTGAAATACGACTCAGAATCACAGAAAAAATATACAGGGGAAGAAGTGATTAAAATGTTGGGATTTGTGATCGACAATATATTAGTCCAGTTTTTGAGTACTTGTTTTTCAACAGACTATCGGAATGAGAGACATCGGTCAGTTGTCCTCTTGTACCAAGTTAGTTATATATAGTTGAAATGGAGACAATTTTAATCCAAATATGAAAAGAATGTATTGATATTCTTATGAAAGTCATCTTCACTTTGAACCATACAAAACTACCTTGGTACAGGGAGATTACCGACCGATGTTTCTCATTACAATGGGCACAAACTGTAAACCTCTTTTAGTCGATCTGTTTCGCCACTCCTATGCGGCTAGATTCGTCGAAGAACGAAGGACTTCTTCAAAATAAAACTAAATTGATAACCTAGTCTTTTAATTTCGACTTCTGTTTTGCAGATATTTTATCACTTAACAACCAAGGCTTTGGTATTTTTTTTATCTTATCTATCCAAAAAGAGCTCGAAATTAGGGGTACTAAAGATACGTCGACATCGGCTTTGGCAGTTATGACGGATACATTATTTACAATGTAATTTTTTCCTCTAAAACCTCTAAAGAAAATTTAATTGAATTCAATTAAAATGCACTGAAAAGACTCAAGTTGTCAAAATGCCTATTTGCAGATACTAAATAGATAGAAACTGCAGTATTTAGTTACTTATCACCACCTTGTCAATACCTTTGCTGACTGCTAGTATCCGAGGGTATTCACTTACTCAGTAGTTCAGTATCTTCTTTCGTTCTGACAAAAAGATTTACATGAAAACTTGCATTATTAGGGAAAAAATGATGCAAAAACTCTAAATAATTGGCGGATGATTGATGTTTAACGTCAACCCTGTGGATTTTTTGGAACTATATTGATAAATTAGTTGATGTGTAAGTCTATATTTATCAATATTTGATCGAAACATAAATATTGATTGCATTATTGATGTTGAACGCCCATTTTTGATTATATAAAATCATTTATCAATGCAGCACAAAGTAATGACGTAACATAATCTTTATATATTCTCTATGTAAATTAAAAGAAAAACAGATTAAATCTAATTAATTTTTATATTTTATCAACATTGGCTATGTTTGGTTGTGTCTGTATATATTTTCAAAACAAAATTCAATTAACACTTTCTTTTTATGTTTACTACTTAAAAATTATGATTTTCCGTAGTTTGTATCCAGTCCATTGCTGTGTCAAGCTCTTTCCACGCATTAAAACGTTCATTATTAAACAAATTATGTATAAGAATGTTCGCTTAAATAGGCTCATAAATAATGTTCACCAAACAAGACACAACAGTTATATTAAGAAATCAGACACATAAACAATTTTTAATTCAATCTATAAATAATAAATTTTGAAGACTCTGTTCAAGAATGAGGAAGGAGTATTTCCTTCGTGCAAAGCCTAGTTCTTAGGAGATTTTCCTGTAGATCTTATAGGTCATGTGATTTTATGGATTGTTTTCTTTCAAATGTTATTTTAATTATTTATTTACTATTTTTTATGATCTTGTTACATGAGAGACAAGTTTTATATTCCAATATTTAATCTCTTGAAATAGATAAAATAAATTTTTCGATGATAAAAGTAGCTGTAAAGGGGTTTCACACTTACTTTTCTTATTACATACCGACGACATCGTAAACTAGTTCCTGCATATGGTCATGTAGACTTCTCAAGTTCCTGCAGTATAAAAAAATAAAACTATCTGGAGGAACCAACTACGAAAGGTTTTATAAATCTCAAAGAGAGAAAACATGAGAATCAAAACGAAAAAAAATCTTAAGTCGGCTAATAAAGAAAACATCTTTAAGATCTAGCTATTTCTTAGAATTATGTTACGATATAGCATTAGCAATATAGGACAGCACCACTGTCTGCTTTCACAATGAATACTGATGTATCTTGTAAAATTCCATCTCTACCAACTGATGTAATTTGAATCTTAGCGAATGTATGGTGGTGCTCAAAGGAGAGAGTCTTAGGATGACATCGCGAAGAAAAGCATGAAAAGTGTTTTATGTTTGTGATTAGTCTCTTCTTTGGTTTAATGGTTATATTAAGATACAAACCAACACCAGAAGAGTTGTTACGTTGCTATTGGGACCTTTGTATATTGAATTTGATTTTGACATTTCTCCTTACAATCCCTATTGTTTTTAGGTGAGAAGGGAATGAAAGGGATGAAAGGAGAGCCAGAAAATACAGGTAATTACCATTTATTTGTATAATGCAATTCATTTTATGCCAATAAAAAGCAAAGTATTTATACTTATAAATTACACAATACATACGCAATGTGTTGTATATTTACTATGTATTTAAATAAAAAACAAACATTGCAATTATGGTTGTGTTTTATACAGGTTGGGGAAAAACTCCTATTTGGGATATAATGCAGCAAAAGTGAATGGCCTGTGAAATCTGCACTTTTCATGGGCACGTAACTTTCTGTAAACTGAAAATTTGAATGTTTATTTTTGCGAAAAATATTGCTATTGATATAAACTGTTGTCCTCCTGAGTAAAAAGTCAAAATTCAGAAAAAAGTGACTTTATCACTGTATATATACCGTGCTTAGGGTATTATACCCCAAAATGGGGGATTTTTCCCAACCTGTTGTAAAGGTTTTTTTAATCATTGAATATTTATTGCACGATTCTTCACGCAAGTGTGGTTAAACTGTTTCCAACAGAAAAAAGCTAGCATCCTCGTCTATAAACTTTCTGTATTAATAACCATTTGTAATATGTACCAGGTGAGTTTGTAAATAAGTTAACAGGTTTGACGAATATCACAATAAGCTTATAGTTGACCAGGTCACGGAAAATCACAATAAAATGAAGATATGGGGAAAACCATTTGTGAAAAACTCGTGATTAGAATAATTACAGGGCCTTTAATTTCAAGCAAAATAATCTGAAACAAATAAATAAGAATAAGATTTTGTTTGGTCAAAATAGTAGAAAAATGGAATATATTAAAGAATAACATAATGAGTGGTATATCCAACAACTGAAATGATCAAGATACATTACATACTTGGATACATTGCAAAATGTGGTCTTGATAAATATGGATGAAAATAAGAATACAATAGAAGTAAATAAAAAAGACATCGTTTTTCGTCATATTCGTGAAATGCATGTCTGTTTAGTTAGTCTGTGTGTTTATTTACATTTTTCTTTTCTGTGCCGTACTGATGTTACGTCTTTGTTTCTTTGTATTTACCATGCAGCCATTATCTCTTGATTATTTGATTTTGACTGACAGTTTGGTTCTCACTTCCTTTTCTGGTATGAAATGAGTTTTGTTGATTTATTCGTATACGGGAGTGTTCTAGTGTATTGTATCAAATAAAATTTATTGCATAGAATGTTAATATAGAATTCCTCTGGTTTTATAAGTCTATGATGGGAAGTAATATTATAATAAACTCATGATTAGAGCTAAGTTGTTCGCGGATTGGTCTTCAGACTTTTGTTGGACATTCGTTTGACGATGTATTTATGTATGTAGCTCATTAGCATATTTTTCACACAATTAAATATATCTTAAAAGAAAAGAATAGATAACAGTTGTCAAGGGTATCTCTATTCATTTCTCCGGAGAGGGATATAATTCATTTAGAATGTATTATTTAAATATTTTGAAAAAAATGTCTTTTTGCAATTGCAATTGTAAGAAACTTGGATTTCTAGAAACTTGTTAGCTACACGTATTAAACTATTGGTCTTGACGTTTGCACACAGTCTGATATTTGTTTTGAAGCCCTTTAAAGAGTATCATAATTTTCGACTTAACTTTATAATTACTTAAGTTAACAAAACAATAAGATATTAACAAATTATACTCGCCTGATCTGGTTAGTATGACAGTGTACAATTGCATTTTCACACTTGCAGAGACATAAGTTGTCGAAATGGCCATATGCAGAAACTTAATTCACAGCAACTTCAGTATTATGTTATCACAATCAAAAATTGATATTATTTCAATGTCCTTCGAAACTTACCATCTTCGGAAAAACTGATAAACGGCTTAACTGGACTAAAAAGGGTATTTACAACCCATGTTCGACATCATCTAAATTTCAGAACACATACATGTGTGGCATTTGAATATTTATTTCTAGTTGGCACATTTAACAAAGACCACCTTATACGATTTACGACATTATTTGAGCAATTTTTAAAAAAAAATTATCCGACATAAGAATAAAATTTAGGGCTAGTTAGCCATTCTCTTTAAGGTAATAGGTATGTAAATAGCGAGGTTTCCAGATTTTGATGAAATTTTACATGCAAGTGCATCAAATGAAGCTGAATTCCAATGTGAAATAAAATCGGTTTTGCTATTTTTATGTTTGAAATGTTTCCGTTTGAAAAATCTATCAGTTATGTTGTTTTCATATAGAATCCATGTAAAACATACAGAAAAATAATAAATGAAACGTCTTTAAATTGTGCGTTCATGAAAACGTATCCTACAATTTTTCTGCCAAAAGGATATGTTTTAAACAATGAAATTCCCATTTAAATGGTGTAAATTTTATATAGGGTCATCGAATTAATTTCGCCGGTATAAATAGTTGAACATGGAATAGACACGCCAAAAATGTATTTTGTCGATAAAATTATCAATAAAAATCATGATTTTAGGCGTGATTTGAAAAATGAACATCTATGCAGCGATCTATACCACGAAAACGAACTTGGTGACCCTATAAAAAAATTATATCAATATAACAGAAATTTCTTTGGCAACATAATATCAATTTTTCAGAAAAATTGTAGGATATAGTTTGAAACAACGATAATTTAAACTGTAAATTAAAATAATTTTACGTTCATTCTAAAGCAAATTTATAACGTTCACCGGTAGAGGCGCTTATTTACGTACCTCTCACCTTAAGTATTACCTAAACCTTTTTCACGTATGTTGCAGTTTCGACAGATCCTTGTACTCCAAATCCCTGTAGTGATCCTGAACCAGTGTGTATGATTGTTGGTCCAACATTTCAATGTTTGGCGGAATAAAAAAGAACCATTTACAGTCTCATCTTTGTTATAAATGTAGTAAACAAAATACCAGAATTGTTGATCAACTGAGTTCTGAAAAATCTTTATCTACACTACTTACAGGTTCTATCCTTATGTGAAGAAAACATTTGATAACATCATATGCGCTTCTTCCCAATAAATACGCTCCGAGGAAAAAAGTGTAGTACCGGTATATGATGACGTCAAATGCAGCGACAACATTGTTTTAAATTCAAAGGATTGGAATCATAAAAAAAAATAAAAGTAGTTTTGGAGGAGTTTATAAATGTGTAAACGCGGCCTTTCACTCACAAACTTTACATTAAGTCCTTCGGACTTTATTCAGTTTGTGAGTGAGTTGACCGCGTTTACACATCTATAAACTCCCAAAATTACTTTTACTTCTACATGACTTAAAGATGAAGAACAGCAATAAAAGAGTTGTTCAGTTGCTTAGTTTAACTATGGATTTGTAAATCCTTTGTCTCATGTGCATTTACTGTATATCTATTCCCTGTTTATTCAAAAGTAAAAAGCGAAAAAAAGGAAAAAAGCATTGCAAATAACGTAAAATCGTTCATATCGCCATTTCGACAACAAAGTATCCTTGGCGAGAAAAGCTAAAAATTACAAGATATAAATGAATAAAGCACGGAAAATATGCATACCATGAATGCTTTAAAAAAAGATATATTGTTAAGATTTGATTCTATGGACTATTTATAAAAAAAATAAAACGCAGAATTAAAACAATACAAATTAACACAACATAAATTGAGACAAAATCGTTAGGAGGGACAAAATAAACTTATTTAAACCATATGCAAATATATGTTGTGTAATGGCCATAAATGAATATGAATAAAAATGGTACAGTAGGCTACAATAAAAAGGTAAAAAACAAAAACAACAAGAGCTGTCGCCGAATGGAAGCCAAATATACCCCCCGCTCAATGTGACAGCGAACCGGGCTTTCGTTTACATGGACAGTATATCTTACCCTGAGGAAACCTGAATATCCGTAATGTACGCTTTTTCAAAATCTTTAATGTTGAGCCTTCCTTTGAAAGTTAATATAAAAACTTTTTGAGGCTACATTCTGCTCTAGACAAATCAAGGACCCTGTTGGAAGACACTTGACATAATAAGTAAATTCATCCGCTGGTAATTTTGCATCATTTAAATAATCAAAATCAAAGTAACATGCACACCTCTGACATATAAATACATGATCTGCTATATATAAACCTTCTATCTTGAAAATTGTAGGAGACTTTCTCCAGACAAATGGGGTACCATGTAGAGAGATATTTGACAAAATTTGACAAAAAATGACTAAAGTTCAGCATCTGGTAATTTGGTATAAATCATCAATAATCCAAATTAAAGTAACATGCACACCTTATATATATGTACAAATGATCTGCAAAAAAACCCTTCTATTTCAAAAGCTGTAGGAGATTTGCTCCGGACAAAGGCGTTACTCTTTAGGCAGATATTTGACATAAAAATGACTAAGTTCAACAACTGGTAATATTCGCATTAATTAGGAATAATCAAAATTACAAAAAAACATGCATACCTTTAATAAAAGTACTAATGATCTGCAAAATATAAACCTTTTATTTTAAAAACTGTAGGAGATTTGCATCGGACAAATGAGTTGCTCTATAGGCAGATATTTGACATAAAAATGACTAAGTTCAACAACTGGTAATTTTGGCATAAATTATCAAAAGTCAAAATTATAGTTATACGCACATCTTTGATAAAAGTACAAATTATTTGCAAAATATAAATCTTCTATTTAAGAAACTTTAGGAGATTAGCTCTGGAAAAATGGGTTACTCTATGGGCAGATATTTGACATAAAAATGACAAAGTTCAACAACTGGTAATTTTGGCATAACTTATTAAAAATCAGAATTATAGTTATACGCACATCTTTGATAAAAGTGCAAATAATCTGCAAAATATAAATCTTCTATTTAAAAACTGTAGGAGATTTGCTCTCGAAAAATAGGTTACTCTATGGGCAGATATTTGACATAAAAATGAAGAAGTTGAACAACTGGTAATTTTGGCATAAATTATTAAAGTAATATGCATACCTTTGATATACCTTTTACTGTTGATGAGGAATAAATTTCCGAAATGGCCATACAGCTCATTAAAATTATTGCAGTTGGAGTTAATATATGTGTTATGGTCTCATGTTCATTTTCTCCATATCCTTTCGTAAAATATTTAATACAGGAGTTTGTCTTTTATTGCAGTGTGGAGTTGGTAAAACAATTCCCCGTGGTAGAGATGTATGCTCTTTATTTTTCTTAGATATGGTGTACTTGTACATGAGATTATATCTCATGTGTACACTTTGTTCAATTACTATTATCTAAATTTATGTAAATTCTAGAACCGAAGGATTAACTCCCTCCATCATAGTTTTGTCCTTAGCTATATTTGATATTACTTATTATTCGGATTTCGTTTGGTTTTATGCATTTTAAACAATTTTTGGAATTATGGATTTCTAGTGCTGCTGATGAGGAATAAATTTCCAAAATGGCTATACAGCTCATTAAAATTATTGCAGTTCGAGTTAACATATGTGTTATGGTCTCATGTTCATTTACTCCATATCCTTTCATAAAACATATAAAATACAAATGATCTGCAAAATATAAACCTTCTATTACAAAAAGTGTAGGAGATCTTCTCCTGACATATAGAGTAACCTATAGGCAGATATTCGAGAAATGAAAATGACCAAGATCAACAACTGGTAATTCTAGCATAAATGATCAAAAATCAAAACTAAAGTACAAAATGTAACATGCACACTTTTGATATAAGTACAAATGATCTGCAATATATATAAACCTTTTATCTCACAAACTGTAGAAGATTTGCTATGGACAAATAGAGTATACTACAGGCGGATATGACCAAGCTTAACAACTGGTAATTTTGACATAAATCATCAAAAATCAAAATCAAAGTAACACGCAGACCTTTGATATGTACAAATCATATGCGAAGCTTCGGACAAATGATGTACCTATTTTGCAGCCGCCCGCCTGACACCCACCCGCCCAGCGCCTGCCATTTTCACCATTCTAATAACAGAAAATTTCAACGGAAAACCCGGTTAATAAAATCAAACAATTTACAAAACAATAATGAGTGGAGCTTACAAATTGTTTTAATTCCATTCGCAGACTTTCTTGTTTTTACTTTACCAAAAAAGAAGAGAAATTATAGAAACATGATACATGTACTTCCATGGCTGCGTTATTACTGATGATGACCAATCAGCGATTGGATGAAATTATATAACTTGTTATCGATGTTCTAACTAAGCTGAGAAATTCAAAATTTAAAAATATTTCAAGAATTTTTGTTCATACCCATAACAAATTAAGGGTCTATCTTGTCTTCTCACAGATTATCGTATGCGACAAAATGAAGAAAAGCTTTATTAAAGAAGTCAAGAAATGAAAAGTATGAACTTAAACTTGCCTGATACTGGACCACCTATCATTATTATTATACCCGTAAGTGCCAAACTGCTTCCGATGTCGATCGGATACTCTTCTCGAGACACCAAATTCACAGTAGTGACGAATGTTGCAGACATTATGCATCCAAATCCGCTACCAAATACGCACGCAGCAATTACGTTCAGAATGAAAGACGATTCGATCAATGCAAAAAACATTGTCGATATAATTCCTAATAAAATAGCAAAAACTGGTATGATTAAGGTACTCATACTCATTCATCAAAATCCGACAACTTTCAGAAATTTGCATATTTAGGGGTCAAAAACGCGTAACCGGGGTCGCGACCCAAAACATTTTTTTTTCTTGATAATTCATCCTGAGGATGAATGCAACTTTATCCTCATCTTAGATTTTTGATATCGGTTACGGTTTATGAGGAGATCTGATAACAAGATAAACCGTATTCGGGGAGATAACTCTGTTACTAAAAATAGAATCGGTTCACAGGGTGACCTGAGTCGAGCCCGGCCAATGCTTGTTAAGTGTACCAAGTTTGGTTATGATTGGTCGAAGCACTTTGCCAACATTGATGGCAGAGGAAAAAAAAAGAATAATAATAATCATAAGAAATACAATAAGGTCTTTCCACTGTAGTGGGAAAGACCTTAATTATAAGGATGCAACAAGAATACCTTTTTTGGCATCTTGACAGGCAATTCACAATTAAACAAGATTGAAACTTCAGGAAAATACATCCTTAAGCAGAAAGATTTTCTGGTAAAAGTGATAATATCATTTTCTTATTATATATCGTGAAATCACGATGTCACATGACAAGACTTACTATAGAAAAGATGCTTACCATTTCTGCGCAACCGGTTTGATTGGCATATCAACATCAAGAGTTTATGTAATATGTCCATCATTAAAAGTAACTTTGGTAATTTTGTTATTTATTACTACTGGTTGATACCACTGCTGGTGGACTATAAGTCCCCGAGGGTATTTACCAACCCAGTAGTCAGTACTTCGGTGCCGAACCGAAAAGCGATTGCATTGAAACTTGCAATATCTAAATTTTGCAAAAGTTGTTTAAAACTTAGAAGCATCTACCTCATGCATAGCTATGCCATTAGCTGAATTTTGGCTTTTCTATTTAGATCCTTTTGGTTATTTGTTCTCTATCAGCTTTAACATGTTTTTCGATTAATGGACTTTCAAATGTTTTGGTTAAATATGCACTGATGAGACATAAATTGTCGAAATGCGCATATGCAGAAAATAAATTAACAGTAACTTCGGTATTTTGTTATTTATTTCCCATTCCTAAGTTATAGTATTCTCCTTTACGAATGGCTAATATGTATATCAGCTGAATCGCGCGATATGCTAGAACATCCTCTCAATACAAGGATTTCACAACAGGTTCTAACCAGAAGACTACTAGCACTCCGTAAATTCTATGGTCGACATCAGGAGTTGGCTGACCAGTACATTATAACAGTCTCACAAATTGCGACCAGCTTTTTTTATATTTTAATATATCTTATACTGATTTGTTTTACCTTATATTATCACACATTTAGTACAAATATGTACGTTTTTGCATGTCAAATAATAGACGGAAATTAGATCAAGTTATTTGCCCTCAGCGCTGATATCGATATTTGCCCTGAAAATCCATATTGTGCCCTCAAAATTCACTTCCGGTACTCTGTCAATCAAACTGAAGATCAATCTGTCCGTGATGAATTAAACTGAATTTTCCTGATATTATAAAGATTCTATTATTCTGATGTACGAAGTTAACGTTTTACACTTGTAACGTTCATGTGACGTAACGTAACTTCGTTGCCATTTCAAGCGCTTTTCACAAAGTAAAGAAAATAGGTTGTGTAGATTGATGTAGCTGTAATTTGTATTTAAACTTTGTGGATGTCAGTCTTCATTTACGGTGTACCTGTTTGTCTTGCTTCATAGTCGCATCATTAGGCTATACATTGGAAAACAAATACCAAAGCAAAAGAGGAAACAAAATGACGAAATTCCTATATCAGAAATAAAAAAAAAACTATACAAATTTAGACAAATTGACGGATAAACCTAATCAACAAAAAATGAAAAAGAACGCCACAAAACTAAAGCACTAGCAGTGTGAGCCCTATGAAAACTAGAGGTATGATCAGGTACTCCTGAAGGGTAGTTGACATTTACAGTACAATGCAGCTTTATCCATATATGGAATTTCAATTTTTCAATCTAATACTACACTATTTGTTGGAAAGATTGTCGAAAAGGGCATCATGAATATGTTATAGTTACTGTATAGTTACTCTTCTCTTAATTTTTAAAAATGCAGATGTTATTCGGGATATACTCATTTGCTATTTGCGAAAACTATTGCTAATGTTTTACATCTAATTTAGGTTTGCGTATTTCCTTCTTCAACAGGTTTGAAATATGTGATAAATAGATCATTACATATCATTTTCCATACCGTCCCTGGTATTAGCCCTCAACCCATATCAGCCCTCAGGCTACGCCTTCGGGCTTGATATGGGCGTCTCGGGCTAATATCAGGGCCGGTATGGAAAATGACATGTAATAATCTATAAATATTTCCCTTATATAATTCTATTGGAAATGAAAAAGGTGAAAAGATGAAAAGGTATAACAAACAGTTACAGACTGGGTCCTCATACAACAGCTGTTTTCGGACCCAGTCTATAACTGTATATTGTTCCATTTAAACTGTCGGAATTGAATTGTTCCTGTCAACAATTTAATTTTGGACTTGTCATTTTACACTTAACAATGGGGTCTATTAGTCTCGTTCAATTTCGGAACTTCTGTGTACATAAATTTTTCCCAGAAGTTACATTTTTAGCAAAAACATTTGACGTTTGAAACAAAAATTTGAACGTCATAATATGAAAACGTCATATTTTGTCGGTAAACGGTTTCCAATTTCAATTTTATCAAGAAATCATGCTGTCATATGACAAGACTTATCCTCGTCTATCCGGTTTTCGACCTACTAAGCGTCGATTGTGACGTCATAATTTTAGTTGAAATAGCACGTTTAGGTCGAATACTTAAGTGGGTCGAAAATAGGATGTTTGACGATACTATAGAATGAGACGCCTACCACTTTTGCACACCCGTTCTGATGGACGTATTTACATTAAGAGTTTATGTAATATGTCCATCGAATCTAATCTGTTTAGCCTTTTTATAAACTAAATACTTGAATTGTTGACTTGTTATTGCGCATATGCAGAAAATAAATTAGCAGTAATTTCGGTACTGAAAACGTGGGAATTTTCGCTTATTTTGCGTTTGGCAATTTTACGCGAATATAACACCCTCGCTAATATTTTTAATATCAAACGCTTTATCAGCATATTTCGAAGACACACGAATATTGCAACCACGCGAAAGGTTTTGGTATGAGACTTCGCAAATTAACCCCCCGCGAAAATAACCAGTTTACAGTATTTTATTATTTGTTAATATTTCTAGAATCATTACCTGTTATTCCTAAACAAATGCTTAGAAAAATGATATTTGGTGCAAAGGACGCCCCTGCGAATCCAAGTGATGTAATTATTCCACCATATATTCCGCATTTGCAGGACCTAAATCTTGTTACAAGCAAACCAGATATAAAACCTGTAAAACAACATCTTGATAAGAGAGGTCCTAATTTTGAAAAAGCTTTAATAAGATGCGGTTTATACATTGCTATAAAGTTAAAATATATTGTGGAATCAAGCGGCTTTCATCAGGATTTGACACAAATTATTTCTGCTATTCCTTGATCTGTCTTGTGGATATATTGATGGGATCATTTCTCTGTTCTAAGCTGAATTTTGGCTTTTCTATTTAGATCCTATCAGCTTTTACAGGTTTTTGGTTAATGGACTCCCAAATGATTTGGTTTTATTTGCACTGATGAGACAAAAGTTGTCGAATGCGCATATGCAGAAAATAAATTAACTGTAACTTCGGTATTTTATTATTTATCAAAAGATGCGTTACAAATGGAAAGAACACCAAATGTTCCCACACGCTACATAGATATATTACCTATCATTGCAAGAGCAATGCTTGAACTGTGAGAATTTGAAATATAAAAAAATATTGAAATGTTTGTGAAATGTTCGTCTAAAAGATGTTTTTAGCAAAGTTACTCAAATTTATCTGAATGTTTAAAAGTAAGTTTATGGCTTGACCAGAGAGGTGATACGGAATTACACTCAACTTATTGATCACCATTATGAATGCTCTTTGATGGGAAGTCTCATACACGTCAAAAATTTGTACACCAAAATTTCAAAAACAATCACTGTATCCACAATGCTTCAGTTTCTGACTGATTGTCGAATTCAACATTACACGTAATGTTGGATTCAATGACTACCGGAACATCTCAAAAGTCTGTCCCTTTGGATATGGTTGTTCATGGTAACGACAAATTAACAATCCTTTTCTCCTTTTGATAGATTCTATGGAGAGAAATAGACATATTTTCAGATGGGCTAAAATATCTTTACTATAACAAAGATCATGATCAACATGTGCTTTTTGAAATACTTTTAGATTAACAAGGGGATATTATTTTTCCAGCAAAACAATATGGGGAGTTATTAATACCCTAAGCTGTGTCTCTGTTTTGTTCGTCTATCCATTGTAGTAAGTAATTTGTTGAAACCCTAGGTTATATTTCCGTACGCGCGTGCGTCTGTTCATTGCACTATGTAACCGCAAAACTATTTTCTAGTTTAATTTAGTTTTTTTGTCGCAAAATGCTTCTAGTGAGAATTTAGCAAATTATGAGGTATGCAACCATAATTGCATATTCTGTTTGAACTTTGTAAGTTTTTTTGTTTGAGGAGGGCCGAAATTTCACACTTGTATATAAAAGACACATGAGCATTCTATCATTCAATTTTATCAAAATCTTATCTTATATCCTTAATGTATTTATTTTCAAATTTAGAAGCGAACATCTTCTATATTCCACAGTTGCTTTTGTTTGATATTATTGCGACAACCTGTCATATGTTTAAGGCTTTATTTATACGAGTTTTACACATATTTTCATCGTAGTTATTTTATGGTCTAAATTAACATTTAATTTCCGCAATTTATTATTGCTGCGTTCAAGGAAGAGGCAAAGCCTTTATTGTAATAAAGTTAAGATATAACGCCCCAAGCTTACACAATGTCTTAGATTCATCGATGTCAAATGTCTACATTGTAGACAGACGTGAAAACCTGACAAATGTATACAATGTTGTCTTTGCACGACGGCGAGTCAATGAAAGGTAGACAGCTTGGAGTGAAAATCTTAACTTCGGTAAACTAAAAGTTTTGCCACTTGCTTGGTCGCAGCAGTATGTAGTCTCGTGACATCTCTCGGATGGTTTTATAAAAGCTATAAACACTTCATTGCTTTAAAAAAATACATTGATATGGTGTACTAGTACATCAGATTATATCTCATGTGTACACTTTGTTTATTTATCATATAAATTTATGAAAATTCTAAAACCAAAGGTTTAACTCTCTCCATCGTAGCTTTCTCCTTCGCAATATTTGGTACTACTGATTAGTCGGATTTCGTTTGGTTTTATGCAGTTTAACATTTTTTGAAATTGTTGATTTCCCATGCTTGTTTTCTAGTGCTGCTGATGAGGATTTAAATTCCGAAATGGCCATACAGCTCACTTAGATTTATTGCAGGAAGTTTTCATGTGTTATCGTCTCATGTTCATTTACTCCATATCCTTTCGTAATATATTGAGCGTGTACAGCTAATATTTAAGTTGCATTTTATATTTTTCCGGATTTCACATACTGTGCACATTTCAAAGGTAATTTTTTGAGAGAATGAGTGACGTATGACTGAAATGTTGTTTTTGGTAAGGACAATGTCTACTTTGCTAATAGATGTGTAATATGCATTAGCAAAATTCCTCCAAACTAGAATTAATACATTATTTTATTCCATATACTCAAATGCGAATAATCAGAATTCCAAATAAATTAGCATTTACCTGTCACATATAATACAGTGTAACTTTTGACTACAAAATTTGGAGTACCTGCGCGTAACACGGTTTTCTGTAAAAGAACAACATATTGCAACCTAAAATGACGTCTGACAAAACTAAGACACGTAAAAGTGAAAAATTCAAATGTATTTCAATGAAAAGTAAACAAACCTTCACTGTGTCACATTGAACTTTTCTCCACAATGTAAAAACAGGTGAAACATGGTCAAACATATTGAAAATTGGATGATGTTAAAGATGCATTAACACCCCTTTGATTTTACAAAAATATAAATAAGTCAAAGATTACGTTTTGAAGCATGATCTGAATTATAATTACTGTAAAACATCATCTGCGGTGCATTATAAGTAGGTTTCTTGTTCAATATGGTGTGATGATTTGTAAAATGTTTTCTCGTGGTCTGTCTTTCTCATCTGTCTGTTCCAAAATGATAGTATCCATTTGCCATAATAGGTTTAATTTACCGGTTTCGACGTATCTAACTAACGGATTCATACGTATCTGAATGTATATATATTTGTTATCCAGATTTTGACAGCGGTTTATCGTAATATATCATCCCGTAAGCTAGAAAATGAAGCACAGGGGCGTGTGAGCCCAGCGAACGAGACCAAAGCTTCATATTATTCCTAGCGGGATGATTTGTTACAATATTTCAGCTTTCAAAATTTAGGTAACTTGTTTGTCGTCTTTTATTAGTCCCCTACCGGCTTCGCGGAAGGGGACTTTAGGTTTGTCAGTCTGTCAGTCCGTCAGCCCGTCACACTCAGTTTTCCGGACTTTTTCCCCATACTATAAGAGATATTTATCTAATATTTGGTATGTACGTCTACCACTATGAGTTACAGATCAAGTTAGAGTTTGGTTACGGTTCATTGATTTTGAACGGAGTCAAGGGCCTCTGACTTAGAAAATTTTGGTAAAGTATAGGTTTTCCTGACTTTTTTCTAAACCATTCCAGATATGAAGCTAATATTTGCTATGTGAGTCTAGCACTATGAGTTACAGATCAAGTTCAAGTTTAGTTCCATTCCATTGATATTGACAGAGTTATGGGTATTAGATGTCTACCACTATGAGTTACAGATCAAGTTCGAGTTTGGTTACGGTCGATTGATTTTGAACTGAGTTAAGGGCCTTTGACTTAGAAAATTTTGGTAAAATATAGCTTTTCCGGACTTTTTTCTAAACCATTCCAGATATTAGGCTAATATTTGCTCTGTGAGTCTACCACTATGAATTACAGATCAAAATCGAATTTGATTCTATTCCATTGATATTTGAAGGAGTTATGGGCCTTGGACATAGACAATTATGGTAAAATATAGGTTTTCCGGACTTTTTTCTGAACCGTTTCAGATATAAGCTGATATTTGCATTGTTAATTACATGTAACCACTATGGGTTACAGATTAAGTTTGAGTATGGGTTGGGTCCATTGATTTTTGACGGAGCCTTGAGCTCGGATAACTTTTCTTCTTTAACTATTTTTGCTAGTATAACAAAGAATTGTTCCACCGGTTTGGAGACTTCTGTATTGCCTTGCAATAAGATCACCACTTGTTTCCTATTACTTTACAAAAAATTGATTAGGTTTTGTGTCGAAAACTGCCAAGGTTGCCCGGGAAATAAGGTTCATTCTTTTTTTTTTTAAATGAGAAATGTTTTTGTAGTTTTTTTATGACTGCACAAGATTTTTTGTCGACTAAAGTTATTAAATCTAGAAATTTTTTGATCGAACCATACTAAGCAATTCGAAATAAAGCCGTTTTTGATAACATAATATCTCCATATTCCTAGCCACTTTTAGGACGTCACAATGTGAACAAAATTGTGGCTCTGCTGAAGTTATCAACGATCTAGTTTCCGTAGTTTTTTTAACAATTCGTTTGTATAGATCCTTTCACGATAACTGCGGTCCTGAATTTTGCACATGCGCTCATATGCCTTTGAGTGGGTAAAATGCTACGTCATATTATATTTGACGTCTTGATTAAATGTCCTACGACACGTCTTGATTAATTGTCCTACTAGGACGTCAGTTTTTGTGGAACTGTTATCATTTTCCACTCAAAATCATAGGAACGCACTTACTTGAAAGGTTGTTTTTTGTGTATTGGTGACGGCAATTAGTTAGCAAAATAAAAAACAGAAAATATAATAGTTTCTTTATACAATTAAGATTTATTTCTTTTGAAACGGATAAAAAGGATATTGCTTGTCAAACATTGGTAGAATTCCTTGATATATTCGGGTCAACCGGATATGGCTTTTGTGGAAGTGCTTTACGGGCTGGGATAAGCGTAGGTAAAGACGATCAATATGAAAAAGAAAGGAAATTGGGTAAATATCAAGGAGACAGCATTCTATCTGCAGGTTAAAAAACCCAAAACAATGCATCTTGGGGTCACCGTACGGTCTTCAACACCATGAGGAACCTCACATCATATAGCAAGCCCTAAATTGCCCCCAAAAAGTAAAAAAGTGAATAAATCTATGGAAAGAAACCACATCCAATAGCTCCGAATATCAAGAA
Organism: Modiolus philippinarum; assembly: GCA_002080025.1. NCBI lineage: Eukaryota > Metazoa > Mollusca > Bivalvia > Mytilida > Modiolidae > Modiolus > Modiolus philippinarum. The sequence goes on along the minus strand of MJUU01014394.1, from coordinate 135,019 downwards.
ACTAAAATTTTATTAGAAGACAAAGCTAAATGTATATTAATCACCTACCGATTCCAATGCATATGAATGTACAATGTATATAATTCCAGGAATCAAGATTTGTGTCTCTTTTGTTTTTATTTTAGATTTCCACCATTTGATCTCTTCTGTAAATCGTATTAAAACATATTGCGTCTGGTTTGTTGTTAAATCCCTATGAGTTCCTTTAGATATATTCATTCTTCATTTAAAAAACTACTCATGGCAGGTATATTGTTACTGGAATTTTAACCATGGGCTGGGCGTTAGCTAGGGGTTCAATATATGAATATAAAGGCCTAGCCCATGGTTTAATGACATATACCTGCCATCAATCATTTCGATTCTAATATGACAGAAAATAAAATTTTCCATTCTGAAGCAACATAAGAGAAAGCGGATTGCTGTCCATGTCAATGATGTCACAATACAAAAGTTTTAAAGCAGATGCAAGTTCAAAATTCAAAATACACATTTATGTGTCTTGATGGCATGATTTAATTAAGGGAGTACGAGCCTCAGATTTCAGAATCATTCTATATCCTCGGTTTATATCCATTCAAACAGTGCAAAAATTTTTTGCACATGAATCACATTTTGTTGGTCATAAGTCACGTTAAAATATATAAAATAGACTGTGTATAAAAATTTAATCAACTTCTAATTATAATTTCATATATTTAAAGGCCTATAAACATCTTATGCAAATTGAAGGAAAACTCTAGAGAGATCTATTTCCCGCCAAAATTTTGACGTCTTATATCTAAAAAATTTCTACACGGATTTTCAAAATTTTTTGCTCAAGTTGTTCCATTAGAAGTGCTCTTCAAACCAAAAGGCTAGAGTTTTAATTCTCATTAAAAAATTTCTGACACTCGTACTCCCTTAAACACTGTTCTTAACCTTTATCCCCTTGATAAACTTAGACAAAAAATAAAAAAATGAAAAACATTGTTGTTTTTTTTCAGCCCGTTAAAACAATATTCCAAACCATTTGCGCATGTGCTAAATATATGGTTATCGACTATTATACTGGTTGACGATTAATAAGAGCCACGTTAGAATGATTTGTAAGCCCCTGACTCCTGAACGTTGTATCGTCTTATGTCTGTTAATTATGAACGAATATAGAGCAAATGCACATCAGAAAAGTCTCTACGAAAACATGACTAAATTAAGCAACATTCTTGTTCTAAATCTTGAAGTCATCATGAGACCTTCAACAATGACTTATCAGATGGTCCTTAGCAACGGTTTGAGCGGAATTCATTGCTCAATGTCGGGTAACGCTACATCCTCCCTCTTGTTCGTGTATATAATTACTATGCAGTAAATTATACTCGATGTTTGAACCCCCGGTATGTACTCATCTACTTTCTGTTTGCCGAAATTAAGATTTGGTAGAGCATCATCTCCTCATGGAAATAAACAAAACGGCATTGGCACCTTTCTTCAAGTGGACATTTTCATTTGTTCAGTATTATGCATGCTCTAACTGAAAAATATTTCTACCTAAAAAATTGTCATATTAATCAAAGGATTTGTGTAAAATCTTAGTTTTGCACATATCTTTAAAACGAGACAATTTAAATTCTAATATAACGCAGGTCATTTTTAAATAAACTACCCACTGCACGCAGAGAAATAGATTTTTCCCATTAGATAGAGATCCTCTTTCAATTAAGGTAGTGCGGGAGTTTAAAATTGCGCATCATTCTTGCGCATGTGACTTAAAATGTTATTCTCTATGGGAACGTTGCCGAAACCATTTTCAATGTCTTATAATAGTTAAATTTGATGAAATATGCCACTTTTATTACGTAACCACACAGAATATTGAACCTTTCAGCTTTCTACTGTTTCATGAAGGGGAGATAATTTGTATAGAAATAATAGGAAAAAATGAGGTTTTTTGCGATTTATTCAAAAATACGTTCGGTGACCCCCAAATTTTTTTCATGGAAATTGAAGGACAGTATATAAGCTAATATTTTACCAAATTTAAAAAAATTCTATCTGATGTAACTAAAATGATTTAAAATTTTGTTAAAATTCGCTAATTTTCCCTATTATTTCAACCAAAATAGCAGATTTTTACAATTCACATTTCATTCTTATATGGCCGGTGACCCCTTATTTTTATTTTATTTTTTGTTTTCTCTAATAACAAAAGGTAAATCATGAAAGAATCAGAAAATTTTATCTGACAGAATTTTAGACCCCCGTACCACCTTAACAATCCAAACAGTATCAATCATGGGCTTATCCCATTATATTAATAACTCTCGCTTTTCGACAGGTGTAATGATTTCCACTTTCCAATAGTTTTTTACGTAAATTTTCTCTTTTCGATACCCCATATAATAGTGGAACTTGAAAGTCGATTCGAATCATTCTTCTCATAATGTGGACAGGCAAAAATTATTTAAATAGATCGCAATAGATTCATATATATTTGTATCGTCATTGTGCAGATATGTCGTCTTTTAAAATAGTTTATTACATACTAAGCGAAGATATGTTCTGTTTTGCATATAGCCGGAAGTTAACTGTCCATATCACATACCCAGTCCGATATGGCCATATCAGACCGCCTAATTTTGAAATCCATATCAGACCGGTGATATGGCTATTTCGGCACGTGTGTGATGATAACTCCTAATTGGGAGTATATATTGAACAGATTAAGACATGGCCTTTTCCATATCAGCACGGTTATCATCCCTCGACCCATATCAGCCCCGGCTGGCGCCTCTTGTTGATATGCGGGTCTCGGGATGATAATCGTGCTGATATGGTAAAGACCATGTATTAATCTCTATATATCAATATTAAAAAGAAATAATGGGGTAAATGTCAAAGATACCACATCCCATCTCCAGGTTAAAACGACCCAAATCGAAGCAGCTTCAGGTCACCGTATGGTCTTCAACACAGTGAGGAACCTCACACCAGATAGCAAGCCCTAAATGGCCCCAAAAAAGTAAAATAAAGTGAATAAATCAATGAAAACAGACCACATCCAAAAAACCCGAATATCAAGAAACTAAAATTTTATAAGAAGACAAGGACAAGCCAGTGGCCAATATATTTCTGACTTAGGACAGGCGTAAAAATTGCGATGCTTTTAAACTCGTTTTCTTGGATCCAAACCCTCCCCCCATGTATGGTGAATGGCTAAAATATATATATACAAAATTTTTTTCCCAACATTGGTCGATACAATTTAATATTTTCATTGACCTTGTGTTAGGAAAGTATTGTATTAGTGACAGGGTCATAATTTGTATTATTACCTTATACATATATTTTATACGTTCTATTAAGTATTAAGTATTTTCGTCTATAATTTGGTTTTTCATATCCATGGGTGTCTATTGCCCGATGAGGTCTATTGCCCGGTGTGGTCTATTAACCGGTGAGGTCTATTGACCGATGGAGTCTATTGACCGATGATGTCTATTGACCGCTGAGATCTATTGCCCGATGAAGTCTATTGACCGATGAGGTCTATAGCCTGGTGAAGTCTAGTGTCTTACATTTGAACGTTGTAATGGAATCTGCAGCTTCTTATACTCTGTTCCAGTCATTAGGGGATTACCATTTGATTTTCAGAGGGGAGAGGGGGGAATGGGCGATTTTGTAAATAATTATTTAATCTTGATGCCAGTAAAAATAAATATTTTAATCCTACTTGTATGAAGAATAAAATTTTTATTGACGATTGGTGTGAAAAAAGTATTCGAGATTTTCACGAAAATAAATAAATTTTCCAGGTAAAATCACCCAAGCCTCCCCCTGGAAATCAGATGGTCGTCCCTTTACATGTAAAAGATGTATGAAAAAAATTACATTCACAGTGAAAAATTAAAATTAATGTTACCATAATGGACGGTATATTTTAATTCGGTTGGACAAATGCATTTCCATTACCTTTGATAAGTCATTTATGTGTTACATTGAATCCTGCTGCCTCTTTTTGATAAGGTAAAAGCCAGAAAGTTGTTCTGAGATAGTTTTCAAAACCTACTTTTTCCCTTTCGTACATTTGTTTTATTTCAAAATATATGAATAAGGTAATAAAACTGTTTTTAATGGGTATGCAGGCAACAGACCATAACATTTGTCTCTTGGTACTGGGAACCACACAAGTGTTCTATTGCCCTCGGCAACATTTTCATTGCGGAAGTAAGTACCCAAATACAGAAGTTACTGTTACCATATCAAACTTTGGCTAAACTTCCCGTTTAATTTGGTTAGCGAAATTGATGAAGTAATTGTCACCACAATTTTGATTCTTGATTGATGAAGTAATTGTCAGCACAACTTTGATTCTTGATTGATGAAGTAATTGTCACCACAATTTTGATTCTTGATTGATGAAGTAATTGTCAGTACATGTCGAATATAATCAGGAATAACAAGTGTGGATCGTATTGCAAGGCAATACAGAAGTCCCCTACCGGTGGAATAATTCAGTATACCGGCCTCGGGCAATAGAGCACTTTGGTGGTTCCACGAACCTCGGGACAAATAATATGGTCTGTTTCCTGCATACTCATTAAATAACTGTATAATACGCTTATCAAGTACGAAGAGTGAGGGCCGAATATGCTGTTGTTATAACAAGATTGCTACGCGTAGCTATGTCCCCCGCCGCCGCAGTAAAGTCGATAAAGTCCAATAACTCAAGTAAAATTTTGCGAATCAAAATGGCGTCAAGATATGATCAACTGCATTTGGTGGCAAACAGCTACGCAAAATTTGAGCAAAATCCCTTAATTGGATTTTGAGGAGATGTGTCGACAAAGTCTTCCTATGTTGTAATATGCATTAAGTCGATAAAGTCCCAGAACTCCCGTAAAATTTGTCCAATCAAAATGGCAGCATAATATGATCAAGTACATATGGTGGCAAATATTCAAACTAAATTTCAGCATAATCTGTTCAGTGGTTTCTGAGGAGTTGCGCCAGCAAATTGTTCCTAAGCTGTGGCACGCATTAAGTCGATAAAGTCCCATAACTCCTGTAAAATTTGACCGATCCAAATGGCGATGCGATATGATCTTGTACATATGGTGACTAACAATCCTGTAAAATTATCATGAATTCGGACTAGCAGTTTCTGTGGAGTTGCGTCCACAAGATTTGCCATTGTATAACAATGTGGAAAAAATCAAAGTCCCATAACTACAACAAAATCAGATGAATCAAAACGGCAATGCGATATGATCTAGTACTAATGGTGACTAACAATCCTGTAAAATTTGATGAATTCTGGCAAGCGGTTTCTGAGGAGTTGCGTCCACAAGATTTGCCATTGTATAACAATGTAGAAATAATCAAAGTCCCATAATTCACACAAAATTTGACGAATCAAAATGGTGATGCGATATGATCTAGTACTAATGGTGACTAACAATCCTGTAATATTTGAATGAATTCTGATCAGCGGTTTCTGAGGAGTTGCGCCCACAAAAAACGTGACACACAGACACAAGGACGGACGGACGGACGCACGGACGAAGACCATTACCATGTCCCTCCATTGTGTTGCGGCGGGGGTCAAAATGGCAGCATAATATGATCAAGTACATATGGTGGCAAATGTTCAAACTAAATTTCAGCATAATCTGTTCAGTGGTTTCCGATGAGTTGTGCCCACAAAATGTTACTAAGCTGTAGCACGCATTAAGTCGATAAAGTCCCATAACTCCTGTAAAATTTGACCAATCAAAATGGCGATGCAATATGATCTTATACATATGGTGACTAACAATCCTGTAAAATTATCATGAATTCGGACACATACTGCTAAAATCAAAACATAATTTAAAACGGTGAACATAATTTAATAAATATTCACATTTTTCTCAAAATTAGAACTGTATGGATAGGTTTCTATGGCAACCAAAAGGTCCTCAATCCACTGCAATGCATTTTAGACCCCTTTCAAAGAAAATTTGAGCAGGGGTTCCCCTTATAATGTAGGTATGCATACTGCTGAAATCAAGACATATAATTCTCTCAAAATTTTAATTTTTTGGTTTGGTTTCCATGGCAACCATAGAAGTACTGAATCTTCAAATGCTTTAGAATTTGGTATTATATGACCCACAAAGTTCCTTTTAGATTTCATGAAGCTAGTGATAATAGTTTTTGAGATATAGTGAAAAACATACGAAAATGCCAAAAGTCCAACAACTCCTACAAAATTTCATGTATGAAAATGGCCGTCTTAAATGATATAGAACTTGTAGTGACTAACAATCCTACAAAATATGAACAAAATCCAATACACGGTTTCCGAGGAGTTGCGTCCACAAGATCTTCAGTTGTATAGTATTGCTAGAAATGGTCAAAGTCCCATAACTCCTATAAAAATTGTCGAATCAAAATGGCCGTCCGATATGATCTAGTACATATAGTGACTAACAATCCTACAAAATTTGAACAAAATCCAATACATGGTTTCCGAGGAGTTGCGTCCACAAGATCTTCAGTTGTATAATATTGCTAAAAATGGTCAAAGTCCCATAACTCCTATAAAAATTGACAAATCAAAATGGCGGTGCGATATGATCTAGTACATATAGTGACTAACAATCCTACAAAATTTGAACAAAATCCAATACACGGTTTTCGAGGAGTTGCGTCCACAAGAAAGTGTGACAGACAGACGGACGGACGGACGGACACAAGGACGCAGACCATTACTATGTCCCACCGTCGCGGTGCGGCGGGGGACAAAAATATTCAAACTTATTTCTGGTGTACGCGATAGAGCGGTGATAAACACCGTCTATTTTATGATATTTGGGGTAAAATCTTCATTTGTTTACTTCTGTAATTCTATCAGGTGGAGAGAAAACCCAGCTGTGACGGCAAATTCTACCTATTGGTGAGAAGTAGGGCAAAACATATTGTAGCCCTAGAAAATGTGTTTTGCCTTTAATGTACAGTTTTAATGGAGCCCCTCTATTAATGGAACTGAAAAAGGTCGATTGCAAACGATTTCTTCATTATATGAACAGGCAAAATTTAGACAATTTAGATAAAGAGGAAAAGGTCCAAACATTCTAAGAATTCATCGAGAAAGTTTCAGTGTAACCACGAAGAAATTTTCAAGCAAAAATCAAAATTGCATATATTTTCTCGATTCTTAAGTATACTAAAAAGTTATAGATCACTAAGTGTAGTCAGTGATGAATGGTCTTATTTTTTATTCTAGTTTTTCACGATTTTTCACAATCGGCTTTTGAGAAAATTTTGAAAATGTTATTTTTGGTTACTGCAACTGTATTACATTTTCCTATAATATACATTTACATACAATCACAAACAGCAAAAGATATTAATACTAGTGAAGAGCATATAACATTTTTCAGGACAGGGCTATAAGTTTTGGGCAAAATAGTTTGATTTGAATTTCAAGAAAAAAATGTGTTAGGAAGGAAGAAAATTATTTTGATGTTAAATTTGGTGCAACTTATTACAAAAATGTTTTAATATATTGTGCACAAGCCTAAAATCCACAGTTTTTCTCAGAAATGACTTTTTGCTTTCAAAAAGGCATGAGAATTTGAAATGAAAGAGATAAATTTCCAATAGTCAACTTCCCTTTTCTTTGTTGCTACATTCCAAAACCGGCAAATAAACTTTACATCTCCAAACTCATTCGATACTCAAGGGCCTTTTGTCGATACATTGACTAGGTTGCTTGCAAATAGGCTACTTAAGCAAGGATATGTTTCTCATAACTTGAAGTCATCACTACAGAAGTTTTACAGTTGACATCACGATCTTGTGAACCGCTGTGGAATATCTGTTTCCAAGATCATGACTGCTCTTTCTCGTTGCCACTAAGTTTGTTTTTCATCTAACAGTTTAGAATTTACTACCGGAATTGACATGTTCAACACTGTGGGTTTATTAAAAGAAGCAGGAGATGCCTACTCTACCGCGGTGCATTTGATTTCACCCGTGGTTTTTTTATTGGTTCCATGTTGTTCATTTTTGTATCTTAATTTTTATTTCTGTACCCTGTTCGTGTTGTGTCTATATTTCTTTCTATTTCCGATGTTGCAATTGTCCATGGATTGTTCGTTTTAGACTGACGATTCGGTTCTCATTTACTTTAAACGGCATGAGTAAGAGCTAGTGGTAGGATTTAACCGGTTTACGGGTGCCCAAATCTTCCCTTTTGTCTACCTCGTTCCCATAGAGTATAAAAACGTACAAATAAAACCATTACAGGTGGACTAAGTCTGACTGTTCTCAAACAAAATGAAATTGTACCTTAAAAAGAATTAAGAATTTAGAACCTGTACTGACTCACAACTTGTTTCTATTGAAAAAATTACAATTATATCTATTTGTCATCAATGTTTGGATAAATACTATAGCATTGATGAATTGCAATAGTTGCATGAATTGGTTTGCTTACATTACTCCACAATTTAAAGTACGTTTCTTTTATAAATGAAATAATTTAAGAAACTTCCGCTTCTCTGAAGTTGATGATGATAAAAAATGCTAGGTATCAAGTTGGGTACTAATTTTTTACTAATTTCACAGGCATTTTTATGAAGGAAATAGGGTACCGAGTAAAGCGTGAAATTACGAACACATGGGAATCATGCAACTTTCTGTAGTCTGTAAACAAAATGAAACCGTTGATTGAATGTCAATTTCTTTTAAAAAAAAATAAATTAAATAATCTTTTGCAAAAAAAAAAAAAAAAAAAAAAAAAAAAAAAAAATTGTAAAGCAGAGCATATAACTTTCTAATATTTCTACATCCTTACCAGCCAGAATATGAACTTACAAACATACATAAAATAACCAAAATAAATAAATACAATGCAAACAATAAAGGTTTTATTTAAATTCAATTTTATATGAAAACTTGAAATATTTAAAATTAAGAGTATCACCCTCTTGTAAAGCTTTGTCAGAAGCTGATTTTGCCTTTTCATTCGATGCAATATTGGTTATTTGGTGTCTTCGGGTTTTAAAAATCGGTTTTGGTCCTTTAGAATTTTTGAATTGATATGCACTGAAGAGACATTAGTTGTAGAAATGAAAATCAGCAGAATTTAAGTTGACAGTATTAGAACGAGTAGAATGAGTAATCTATACAAAGAAATGGTGCCCTTTCATCGATTTTAATTAAGTATCTTGTGCGAACATGGGATGTAATTATAGGATAGAAAGGTTGGAGGTTTGGGTACCCATAAACCGGTTTTACCATATTGCTAGCTTTTACTGGTCCCGGTAAATCCGGCTGTCCCGAGTGCTTATCGTGGTTAACGTTTGTCTTTCGTCTTATTTGAGTTTTTTCTGTGTATGTCCCTGGCAGATTGTAGCATGAAATTGTAATTTTCAGCCATTGTAGTGTTTTCTGTCATCCTTTTTATTTCATTCAATACAATATTTTTGTAGATTTATTGTCGTGTAAAAGCGTGACTTTGGCTCAAATTTGTCGCATGAATCAATATGTCCTACGGTTCACGTTTTCACATTAAAATAAAGCTAAAGAATATTGCATTTAAGGTACTTGCCACCTTTGAATGAAAGTAATGAGAATTTCATAAATGTGTTCTGAATTTGTAGGACATAATTCGACGGGAAATGCCGATTTTCTAAGTCTTGATATACAGTCAATCCTGTCTATAACGGGCACCAGAGGGAAGAGAGTATACTGCCCTTTATATACAGGTGGCCTCTATATAAAGGTTAATTGTTTTGCTGGAAATATGATTCCCAAAATAATTCTAATATTGACAATATAGTGTAATGTAATATTCACAATAATTTGTTTTGTATGTTAAGATTATGTTTTGAGGATTAAAACATTAAGATTTTTCAAGTGTATTCGCTAATTATCATTGATTGAAGGAAATGTCTCCAATTTTAAGATGACTTATATGTATACTCATCATTTCTTTTCCAAGTCATCATTCTCCCCTGGCCGTTATATAGAGTTTAATGGCCAATTCGGACCTAAAAAAAGAGTGCCCGCTGTCCGCGTTGAGCAGAGCGCGTTTTAATTAGGATTTATATAGGAAATCACATCGGGGGGACTCCCGACTGGCCCTTATGAACAGGTGTCCGCTTTATAGAGGTGCCCGTTAATACAGGTTTGACTGTACATGTCACGTGACCACATGATTCTTGTATATTACTTTCTATTTGTGCTGACTCGACACAATTTGTCAAATTTGAATACTGTAAACGAGGAAATTTTCGCTTATTTCGCGTTTGGCAAAATCACGCGAATATATCCCCCTCGTGAATACTCTAAATAACAAGCGTTATACATCAATTTTAAAGATTCGAGAATATTACAATCACGCGAAATGTTTGAGTATCACACTTTGTAAAAAAACACACCCCCACCCACCGCGAAAATAATCACGTTTACAGTATATATATTTTTTATTTCGGAAAAAAATACAGTGTTCTAAGCTTTAATTAAATGATTTTTTAGATTTATATCCACGCTTCATATACTATTTTAATTTTCCAATATTTTTTTGCCTTGAGTACAGTCTATAAATACAATGTGTATTTGAATATTAGCATTTGCTGTCTTTTTTACTGTTTCTTCGTTGTCTTAATTTACAACACAAGACTGTTTTTTTACTACAATTATTCATGAAAATGTTTTTAGAACAAAGATCTTATATAGTCACTTTAATATTATTCGCATAAGTGTTTTTCCTTTTAATATAATATCTACAAACCATTATCGTAACAAATGAAAAAGTTAATAACAGAAAAACAGCAGCGTAGCAGAAAAATGACACGTCATAATTTTCTGTTATGTCTCTGGTGTGACCTGAAAAATAAATTCATTGGTGAAAAAAAAATAAAGACTTAAAAACAAAATTTACAAGTAGACCATTTGCCAGTTCTTCAAGTAACATTTTGAATCTAGTAAAACCCCAAAAACGAGGTAACTTGTTAAAAAAACTGAAGGACAAACTGGTTGCCTTGCTTTTATAAAGCAACAAACACATAAAGCATTTTTGATTAAAAGCAATGGTAGCTGAACCTTAAATAGAAGCTTAGTCAGAAGCAAAATCAAAGCCCAATCCCCCAAAACGCTTACTATTCTTTCAAACAACGGCAGTAGAATACCGAGGGAACAAAGGAGTGAAATTTACAAAAATCGAAGTCCAAAGGCATGGCCAAAACGAGAACACAGAAAACAATGACGCCAGACACAAAACAACGACGCCAGACACACACAAAGCACAGAAACAGAATTCACAACATACAAAACAAAGCACTCATAGTGTGAACTCCAGTGAAACTGAGAGTGACATCAGGTGCTCCGGAAGGGTAAGCATGTCCTGCTCTGTTAACAGCACCCGTCACACGGTAAGTGAGGCATATATGATTTTGAAAGATCTGTAAGGTAGCTGATTGGTTAATGTCATTTGCTAACCCTGAGACAAAACCAATAAAAATCATTGTACGTGTTACTTCTCTAACAATCAAACAGAACCAAGTTAAATTTTGAGAATCTTTCGTAATTATCGAGTGTTTAAACATGGACAAGGATAGATCGGTACCACAAACATATCTCACGAAGACAAAGTGTTACTTGTTAAGAATTTGAAGATTAATCAACTGCACTAACTTGAGATTTCTTTTCAGTGACTGAGAAAGTATTCAAATTTGGAATGTACACATATTTTTATATTTTACGAAAGGATATGGAGTAAATGAACATGAAAACATAACACATATGTCTATTCCGACTGCAATAATTTTAATGACCTGTATGTATGTTTACTTAGTGAAGCAATTGGCAAACCAACTAGTGTCAATAGAAACGATTTTCTTAAATAGATGAGGTTTTGAAACATATGATTTTATCCAAAATATCTTTTACAGAGAGGGTCGTAATGACAGCAACTTAATTTGAGAACAATTGCACAAATCTTGAATGTTTAATTAAATATTTTTTCACCATTTTTCTTAAAATGTATACCCGGTATTTTATTTGTATTAAGGTGGTTCGGGGTATAAGCAAAATTCATCAGAATTTTTAATAGTTTGCAGACTTAAACTTCATAAATTGAACTTCCAAAACATAAAATAAAAAATTGGGGTCACCGATTATATAAGCTTAAATTCTTTCACCGAGATTGGGGATTTTTTGGTTGAAATGGAAAAGAAAATTTTCTTTTTTAAAAATTATTCAAGTTACATCCATGAGAATTTTGATGAATTTTATAAATTGCTAACTCCTGTATTGAACTTTGTAAAAAGGAAAAAGAAAAATGGAGGTCACGGACTTTATTATGAAATTATATCATAAAATCAAAATTTTCGTAGTGATTTCTTTGTAAAATATTTTTTTAAATTACCTCCCTTATTTAAAATTTCAGTTCAAAGAATTTTATAGCACAAATACTATTTTGATTTTTTTTGTCTAAAATGAATGCTTGACTAAGAGAAATTGGTCCATTATTTATGTTTTAAGCGAAATATTTTAAAGATTTGTCCAAATTTTAAAATGTAATAAAAAATGCCTATCAAAGCATGAAACATGAAATTAAAATGGTGGAGTACTACCGAACCACCTTAAACAAGCTATAAGGAATATCCATTTCACAGTAATGCCGGTGTTTTGATATTTACAAAGTTTAATTGATATGCCCGACTCTTTGCTTTTTAGGTTAAATGTTAGATTCAGCCTGGAGCTTCCTTTCAAAAGTCATCTTACATGTAAGAGAGTATAAGTCTCAGTAAAATTAAAAACTAAATTTCTTACCTTCTGTTTTGAAAAGCTTTGATAGTAGAAGAATATAAGAATCTATGCAAACATTTTTCATATTTAATACGCCCTGATTTTTGCGGGAAACAGATTCTCTAGAGAATTCCTTCATTTTCAGTTAGCTATTTATATGGCTTAAAATATATAAAGATATTATCGGTAGTTGATAGAATTTTTTTCATCGTCAATCTTATGTATGTTTAAGTGACCTATTACAAAAAAATACGATCCGTGTGCAAGTTATTTGCAATTGCTTGAATGGATAATAGAATAGAATGCTTCTGAAAACTGAAGCTCGTATACTCTCTTAATGTATATAAATGTTTAAAATATGTGTTAAATTTTAGTTAATTGGAATTTTTTAAAATATTTTTTTATACATGCGTGTCTTCATTTTTCTTTTCCGACGGGTTATTATGTGATGTCTGTTTTTCTTTAGAGTTTCCTGTGTTGCTGTTGTCCCTTCTTTTTTGACTGACGGTTCAGTTTTCATTTACTTTTAATAAGTCAGCTATGTAACTATTGAATAACTATATACCAAAGTTACTGTAAATTTATGTTATGCAGATGGCCATTTTGACAACATGTTATGTTTCTTTAGCGTATGCAGATCTAATCAGAATATTTGGTAGACCAAGATCTGTTAGAGGATATTTAAAAGATTGTTGCATTGTTTGTCTGACATCGCTAAAGGTCTAATGGTAGTTTTACACTGCCGATCAAAGCAACTCGACCGAACTCGATCTATGAATATTCATGAATATTCATCGATCGGGACACTGATCTTGAGTACTCGTGTTCGGTCTACTAACCAAATCGGGGTGATCTTACAACCTCTGCTGAACTCGAGCTGTGTTCCCGAATTTTTTTGAAATGTCAAAAAATATCGTGAAGAGGTTGTTTGCATTATAAGTCGAGAACAGGTCAGGAATAAATCGTGCTCTGATCGAGTTAGTCGTGAAGAGATCGAAAAGGGATCGGTCTTGATCGAGTTTAAAAATTTTTACCGATCATGCCGATTTCTCCCCGACTCATTCGCTTCTCGATTTATGCCAAGTCACTTCAAGATCAACTCGATTAGTATTCGATCATTACTCGACTAACACAATTCTTTCTTTTTTTCTATACAAGATCTTTCCGACCATAACCCGATTTTTTCACGACATGTATACGACTTTAGCTAGAACAATCAAGATCTTTACTCGATTTAACACGACAACATGTCATCTCTTCACAATAGCACAACATGAGGCTTTCAAGAGCCTCAGTGTCTTGCTAGGGCCTAACTTCAGATTTTAAAGAGGCCACTAAATGATTATTGTGCTCAAGTTTGGCTGATTATCATTTTTGATATGATGAGAATCTGCCGGATACTATCTCAGTAGGGGAGAAGAGAAGTACTATTGTTTCAATTTAAGCCAATTGGCAAAGATGTTTCAGAGTAGAAGATCTTTGAATGGATATCCAACTAGGGTCGAATGTTGAATTATGTTCCCCGTTGTCGGTCATCTTTTTAAGGCATGCAGACAAGCTAGATACTAGCTATTTTGATAGGAGAACATACAAGGACTATTTTGACCAGTTTTGGTTGCAATTGGTCCAGTGAATACAGAGAACATCCTTCGGGTTAAATGTTAAAATTTGTGACCCTTTTGGCTGTCATCTTGTATTAGCTGACGAAATGGCAGACGCTATTTTGAAAAGGGACAATCAATGGACAAACGTAACAAGTTTAGTCTAATTGGCTTAAAGGGTCTTAAAGGTGTAACGTTTAAATGAGTTTTCCCATAAGATCCATGTTAAAACTTCATTCCCAGTCGACGATTATATTAGATTAGAAGCAGACATGACGTGTTTTTTTAACATTGAACCAACGGAGGTCTTTCGTGAATCGGCGGTCTCTGGGGGAGAATATATTTAAATGTAAAGTTCATGGACAACGGACACAAAATAATGGCAAAATCTTAACCTCGCTTTATCAGGATTTTGGACAAGAGAATCAGATTGTGTATGCTACTAGTGAAATTAAAGGATGACGTGCAGAAGGCTTGAATACAATCGACCAGCTATAGTGACAGAATTTGAAACTAAATCACCGATGTACCCAATATTCACACTCAAGAAGTAGATTAAAAAAGAAGCAGACTTTTTAAAGCAAACTACAGACTTGCGATAGTAATGTCCACGTTGGCCAAAGTTGCTCAATATATCTGTATTTACATGTCATTTGTTGTAATATAACATATGTTTGGAAGTCTTGTATGTTCTTTGATTGTATTTGCTTGGCCTCTATGGGCGTAAATTTGCAAACAAATATTATTACTAAATACATGAATGCAAGAATAAAATATTGTTTTTTTTCAAGCAGGTCTTATCACAAGATGACATCAGCAAAATGCGGTTTTGAATATATTTGTAACATGTACGAGAACATAAAATAATCTTTAAGATTTGCACGAATGATATACCCAACGGATAGCCACTCCCCATTATTACCTTCTAAAAACCGGATTTTTTTCTACAGAAAGCCGGTTTAAAGCTATACACGGAAACTACTGTAAATTCAGTTACCATCGATATTATATGATAATATGTCTTATGTTTTATGTATCAGATTTGTCCTACATATAATTATAGGAGAAACACACAGTCGCATTCTGACGCATGATGAGGAGGATGATCAGCTAATATGTTAAAGCAAACGTTGATTCCTCTTTAATGATGACTTTGAACCATTTGCTATTGTCTAACCAAAGCTACGCGCCTCTTGTGTGAAATCCGCCTGCTGTTACTCTAGAACTATCTATCTATCTATCTATCTATCTATCTATCTATCTATCATCCTTTCTTTGAAACATCAGCCACATGGGCCACAACTTATGCTGCTCTATCACAATTGTGGACTGTTTCCTGAATTTACCATTTTATCCCCATATATACAAACCTATTTAACTGGACAAAACTCGAGAACATTCGACATTTCCACGACCAGGTCTAGTTATACACAAATTGGGTTATGATCTGGCTCAATCTGACAAAGTCTAGTTGGTCGAATAAGAGTCGACCATACTTCGTACGTGAATCGTAAAGGGATCGAACATGGTCGATTGTTAGTCGTGTTTAATCGGGTAAAGGTCGAGTACACGTCGTAAGCTAGCTCGATCAATGAATTTTATGACGTTGATCGGGATAAAACAGCATGGTCGAGTTGATCGAGTTGATCTGATCGGCAGTATAAACCTACATTGTAGCATAAGCGCGGATCCAGGCAATTGAAAAAAGGTGGGTGCCCAATTAGAAGAGCAAGAAAGTTTTAGGGGTATTTCTTAGTAGAAATTAATGATTGCCCAAAAAAGGGATCCAACCCCTGAAACCCCCCTTGGACCTGCAAATGAGTTATACGTTCGACAAAGGAGTAGGGGCGGTAAGGGCCTTATTTGGCCTGAAAAAATAAATTTGGTTGAATTCACCGAATTTTCTCATTGGAATGTTCTATGGGTACGGCTTTTCAGTAAACAGTAACATTTCTCAAATATTGATGTATGATTATTGAGTTTTTAAGGGTAGAAAAGGGGACAAATTGACGATTTTGTAGAAAAGTAACAAATTTGACCAATTTTGACTACTTTTTCTGTGTAGGAAATATTGAGCACATGGAAGAACCAAAAAAATATCTGTATGAGAGGTTCAATTCATTTGTACAAATAAGTTGGTAAATTATCTAATTGGTTCTTGGATGTGCTCGATATTTCCGGGTAGGAAAACTGTTCGAAAATCTGCCAAATTCGGTACATTTCTATGAAAATGCTCAAAAGTAGCCTTTTCATGACGTCAGAACTACACATATTGTGACGTCATTCATTCTAGCTTTTGTATTTTTTCTATAAATGGGATCTAAGCTTTAAAACGAACATGGAAGAACATCGTGTGGTGCAACTTAAAAATTCGCTTAAATCATGGGCCAAATCAACCCCTTATCGCACCTTGTCCTTTCGATCTCGAGATTTTTCAAATATTTGCAAGTTAAGATTAAAATTCATTTAACCTTTATGCTAGGTTTACACCGCCGATCAAAGCAACTCGACCGAACTCGATCTATGAATATTCATGAATATTCATCGATCGGGACACTGATCTTGAATGCTCGTGTTCGGTCTACTTACAAAATCGGGGCGATCTTACTAACTCTGCTGAACTCGAGTTGTGTTCCCGAATATTTTTGACATGTAAAAAAATATCGTGAAGAGGTCGTGTGCATTATTTGTCGAGAACAGGTAGGGAATCAATCGGGGTGTGATCGAAGTAGTCGTGAAGAGGTCGAAAAGGGATCGGTCTTGATCGAGTTTCAAAATTTTAGCCGATCATGCCGATTTCTGCCCGACTTTAACTCATTCGCTTCTCGATTTATGCCGAGTCGCTTCCAGACCAACTCGATTAGATTTCGATCATTACTCGACTAACACGATTCATTCTTTTTTTCTATACAAGATCTTCCCGACCATAACCCGATTTTTTCCCGACAAGTATCAGACTTTTACTCGACCACTCATGACCTTTACTCGATTTAACACGACAGTATGTCATCTTTTCACAATATCAAAACATGAGGCTTTCAAGAGCCTCAGTGTCTCACTGGGGCCTTACTTCAGTTTTTAAAGGAGCCATCCAATGGACTCCAATGACTATTTTGATCGAGTTTTGTTGATGATCATCGTTGATATGATGAAAATCTGCCAAATACTATTTCAAGTTTGGACCAGCCAATGACTTGTTTTCAATTTTGACCAATTGGGAAAGCAGTTTCAGAGTAGAAGATCTTTGAATGCTTAAATAAGGTCGAATAATAAATTATGTTCCCCGTTGGATTGCATGCAGACAAAATAGATACTATTTTGAAATTGGAACATCCAAGGACTATTTTGACCAATTTTGGCTGCAACTGGTCAAGTGAAAATCCTTCTGGTACAATGTTACAAAATTTCTGGGTAAAATATATTTGAATGCACAATTTATGGACAAAGGACACAAAATAATGTCAAAAGCTCAACTTGGCTATATCAGGATTGTTGAAAAGAATATCAGATTGTGCATGCTAGGGTAACATGTAGAGGGCTTAAATTCAAGCGACTAGCTATGCTGACAGAATTTGAAATTGAATCCGAGATTTACCCAATATACACATTCCAGCAACAGATTCACTAAACACATGAATTCAAGAATAAAATAGTGTTTCTCTCGAGCAGGTTAGTACTCTTATCACAAAATTTGATTCAAGCTAAATCACACAAGGAAAATGCGATTTTGAACATTTGTAACAAAATAAATTCATCTAGATTTGCACCGGGCAAAACTCGCCATTTTCACTTTCTAAAAAAAAACGGATTTTTTTATATAGAATGCAGGTTTAAAGCTATACACGGAAACTACTGTAAATCTAGTTACCGCCCCATATCATGTGATGATATGTATTCTGTTTTATATATCAGATTAGTCCTACATGTAATGACAGGAAAATCACACAGTCGTTTTCTGACGCATGATAAGGAGGATGACCTGCAAGTATGTTAAAGCGAACATTCATTCCACTATAGTGACGACTTTGAAGCATTTGCTATTGTCTAACCCAAAATACGCGCCTCCTGTGTCAGATCCGCCTTCTTTGCTATTCTATATCTATCACAGTTCTCATCTTTTCCATGAAGCATCAGCCACATGGGCCACAAATTTTGCTCTACTTCCACCATGCTGAACTGTTCCCTGAATTTTCACGTTTCATCCCCATATATACAAACGTACTAACAGGACAAAACTCGAGCACACTCGACTATTTCACGATCTTCTCCCGACCAGGTCTACTTAATCAAACACAAATCGGGCTATGATCTGGCTCAGTCTGCCAAAGTCTGGTTAGTCGAATGAGGGTCGAGCATATGTCTTACGTGAATCGTAAAGACATCGAGAATGGTCGAGTATTAGTCGAGCTAAATCGGGTAAAGGTCGAGAAGACATCGTGAGCTAGCTCGATCAATCAATTTTATGACGTTGATCGGGATAAAACAGCATGGTCGAGTTGATCGAGTTGGTCTGATCGGCGGTGTTAACCTAGCATTATCGAAAAAGAAATACAATTGTGACAATTGTAACAAGAAACCAATGGCATTTGCGTCATTGAATAGTCAGTTACTGGGAACATAACGTTAATATCTTTGTGTTTCCTATGTTGGCAGTGTCTTTGGATTATTTTTTTTTCTAAACTCACGGTTCGGTTCTTACTAACTTATGTTAGGAGGGATGCAATTTGAACAAGATTTAAAGAGATATTGTCTTAAGCCATGAACTAAGAGAACACACGGTGTCCCCCAAGTTTATTGTATTCCGACTGTGATATTCATGTTTAACAAATACTTTGACGGTGTTAATTTATAAAATATTTTGTACAGAAGGATTCAATAGTGTTGAGAATTTTCTTTCAATATTGTACAAAGAAAACAACTCATTTTTTATCATTTGATAACATGATCTAAGTGTGGTAAACAGAAAGTGCAGAATAATATTGAATAGCAGTTCTTAAAGCCAACCAAACATTATTTCAATATATCAGAGCATCCAAATGCTAAAGAGGTGAATTCAAAACTTTGGGGTATCAAAAAATTAAAGTAATCAAGAAGAGCGTTATACTTGCCAGATACAGGACCTCCTATTATAATTATTATACCCATTAGTGCTAAACTACTCCCTAGTCCGACAGAATATTCTTCCTTAGACACCATCTTAATAGTAGTAATTGCCATTGCAGATATAATGCACCCCAATCCACAACCAAACAGGCATGCAGCAATTATATTAAGAGTGTACGACAATCCTATTAATGGAAATGTTGCTGTAGCAATAGCTCCACACAGAGTTGCAAAAGTGGGTATGATCAAAGTACTTATATGTGGCACTTGTTTGATAAGTGCAGGTAATAATCGTATAACGGTGTTTGAAATATTCATAAACGTGTAAACCTTTATAGAGTCAGTTTCTGAAAATCCTCTTGACTTCAAATAATCCATTAAAAAAATCAAAACAAAACTGAATGTAGCTACACTTATGGCAAGTGTCAAAGTATAACAAATAAATATTTTGTCAAGAAACAATCGTTTCAGAATATTTGTGATAGTTTTGAACGAGTTTTCAACATCCGATTTATTTCTCTGTAATATGACTGCAACATCAGTAGGTTGAGCAGGAACTGCATCTTGTTCACTATTATCCTTGGGTTCTTTGTGCTGGTTGCTTATTTCTACACATGGAGTTTGTTTAAGTTCACCTCGAAAGCTAAACAGCATAGAATTTGCCACTGTGTTTAACACAATCCCAGCTTGGACTAGCATTGTTCCTCTCCAACCGAATTCTGTCAAAAGGAATTCCATTAATAACGGAAATGCGCTTATCCCTAAACCAGCACCAAAAGTCATGAATGCAAGTGCGAGTACTTTTAATCGTGCATGGAAATGCATTTCGACACCAGCAGCAGCGCTTACGTACAAAAGTGAATGCCCAGGACCTAAAAACAAATTTAAATCAATAAATTCGAAGTAAAAACATGGATTATATATGATATCATGAACCCCATATAAATGAGTCCTGATTCGTCGATAGGTTGTGTATAAAATTGTGTTCACAACAAACATCTTTGGTATAGCAAGAACAAGTCATATCAGAAACGAGAGATAAATGATCTAAAGGTTTCAAATTTCAATAGCCAAACTGCATATTCTTGACACTGTATTTGTATATTGGAAACTGTTACTTTGCATAAGTATTTTTTTGTATTGCAGACAGATGCCTTTAACAGAGCATGACATGCTCCCCTTCTGAAGCACATGATGTCACTACCAGTTTCATTGGAATTCACGCTGTGATTGCATTGCTTTTGAATGTTGTATTATTTTTTTTTAATTCTGTGCTTTGTAGCTGTCTAACGTCATTGTTTTGTGTTTTTCTCGTTTTGGCCATGTCTTTCGACTTCAATTTGTGTAAATACCATTCTTTTGTACCTTCAATATTCTTCTGCCATTGCCTTATCTTGTGCATTGTATTCGAAATTCAAAGACAAAGTAAAGAACAATATATTATAGTACGTGTTTCTTGAGACCGGATATTTATAAATATGTTTCAATTACGACAAACTATAAATGCGTCTTTGCAAGGTTGACGAAATGAAATCAGTATACTTTTCAGCATTTTGAATTTAATATTTTAACAGTTGGAAGCAGTTGAAAGCATCTTATTACAATCGAAGTAATTTCTTAAGAGGCAATATGCTGTTTTCTGTAAAAATCATTTCCTAATAAGAAAAAGTAGTGTTTTTGATTTAAGTCACGTCTATTCTAGAGAGATTGTACATGAAAAGTTCGATTTTTTAAAGATCTTTTTAATTTTTGGTTGTTATCACAACTTTAGTTACGGCAATTTGAAATAATACGAACATTTCTAGTTTTATATTTACAAGATTTTAATGTTATGGATCTTTGATCAGACAGATATGACGATTTCTCTATCTATAGATAATGCATGTGATTGATATGTCGATCTTATTGAAACAATTAATAATCTGTTTAATATAATCGGTAAATATATAGGTTTACCTTAGACAAAGCTAGAACAAGAGGCTCTCAAAAGCCTGTATCGCTCACCTGGGCCACGGCTGACATATGCATTTAAAATAATCCCAATGTTTTAAGGGCATTATTTTCAAATTTGTTAATAGACATTGATGTTATATTATCTTAAGTTAAACTATATTCCAGACTGGCAGCTATTTTGGATGGGGGTGCAGTTCTAATGTTAAAACTATGATCCCTGCTGGCGGTCATCTTGGATATAGCCCGGATCTGAAAAACAACTTTTTGCAGGGGACCATCTGGGGACTAATGTGGCCAAGTTTGGTTTCAATTGGCCATGTACTTTCAGAGGAGAAGATCTTTGAAAGTGTTTTCCAATAGGGTCCAATGTTAAAACTATGATCCCCACTGGCAGCCCCGCTGGCGGCCATCTTGGATATAGCGTGGATCTGAAAAACAACTTTTTTGCATGGGACCATCTAAGGACTATTGTGGTCAAGTTTGGTTTCAATTGGCTATGTAGTTTCAGAGGATAAGATCTTTGAAAGTATTTTCCCATAGGGTCCAATGTTAAAACTATGATCCCCGCTGGCGTCCATTTTGGATATAGCTCAGATCTGAAAAAAAAAAAA
>MJUU01014394.1:41523-112905 GCA_002080025.1 Modiolus philippinarum | reverse complement strand
ATGTAGTTTCAGAGGAGAAGATCTTTGAAAGTATTTTCCCATAGGGTCCAATGTTAAAACTATGATCCCCGCTGGCAGCCATCTTGGATATAGCCCGGATCTGAAAAACAACTTTTTTACAGGGGACCATCAAAGGACTATTTTGGCCAAGTTTGGTTTCAATTGGACATGTAGTTTCAGAGGAGAAGATCTTTGAAAGTGTTTTCCCATAGGGTCCAATGTTAAAACTATGATCCCCGCTGCCGGCCATCTTGGATATAGCGTGGATCTGAAAAACAACTTTTTTTAAGAGGACCATCTAAGGACTATTGTGGCTAAGTTTGGTTTCAATTGGCCCAGTTGTTTCAGAGGAGAAGATCTTTGAAAGTATTTTCCCATAAGGTCCAATGTTAAACTATGATCCCCGCTGGGGGCCATCTTGGATACAGCGCGGATCCTAAAAAACAAGTTTTTTGCAGGGGACCATCTAAGGACTATTGTGGCCAAGTTTGGTTTCAATTGGCCATGTACTTTCAGAGGAGAAGATCTTTGAAAGTGTTTTCCCATAGGGTCCAATGTTAAAACTATGATCCCCACTGGCAGCCCCGCTGGCGGCCATCTTGGATATAGCGTGGATCTGAAAAACAACTTTTTTGCAGGGGACCATCTAAGGACTATTGTGGTCAAGATTGGTTTCAATTGGCTATGTAGTTTCAGAGGAGAAGATCTTTGAAAGTATTTTCCCATAGGGTCCAAAGTTAAAACTATGATCCCCGCTGGCGTCCATTTTGGATATAGCTCAGATCTGAAAAAAAAACTTTTTTGAAGGGGACCATCTAAGGACTATTGTGGCCAAGTTTGGTTTCAATTGGCTATGTAATTTCAGAGGAGAAGATCTTTGAAAGTATTTTCCTATAGGGTCCAATGTTAAAGCTATGATCCCCGCTGGCGGCCATCTTGGATATAGCCCGGATCTGAAAACAACTTTTTTGAAGAGGACCATCTAAGGACTATTGTGGCCAAGTTTGGTTTCAATTGGCCCAGTAGTTTCAGAGGAGAAGATCTTTGAAAGTATTTTCCCATAGGGTCCAATGTTAAAACTATGATCCCCGCTAGCGGCCATCTTGGATATAGCGTGGATCTGAAAAACAACTTTTTTACAGGTGACCATCTAAGGACTATTGTGGATAAGTTTGGTTTCAATTGGCCCAGTAGTTTCAGAGGAGAAGATCTTTGAATGTGTTTCTCATAGAGTCCTGTGTTAAAACTATGATCTCCGTTGGCGGCCATCTTGGATACAGCGCGGATCTGAAAAACAACTTTTTTGCAGGGGACCATCTAAGGACTATTGTGGCCAAGTTTGGTTTCAATTTGCCCAGTAGTTTCAGAGGAGAAGATCTTTGAATGTCTTTTCCCATAGGGTCCAATGTTAAAACTATGATCCCCGTTGGCGGCAGTCTTGGATATAGCACGGATCTGAAAAACAACTTTTTTTTGCAGGGGACCATCTAAGGACTATTGTGGCCAAGTTTGGTTTCAATTTACCCAGTAGTTTCAGAGAAGAAGATCTTTGAATGAAAAGTTTACGCCGGACGGACGACGGACGAAAAGTGATGGCAAAAGCTCACCCTGGCTATAGCCAGGTGAGCTAAAAAAGCCATAGGTCAACCGTGGTTCGAAATATTTGAGAGTTGATTTCAATACCACTGCAATGTTCTGTTTTAGTGCTGTTCAAAAGTCAGATTTGAGTCTTTTTAGTGAAAAGATGAAGAACGTGAGTTGTAATTGCTTTGCTCAGTATTATTTGTAGTTTGGTGTAAATGAACAAAGTTTGAGCCCTTTTTGATTTGTTCTCTGTCGGATCTTTTTATCTTCCAAAATGTCTGATTATCTGCACTAAAGAGTCCATATTTTGAACTAAAATGAACTTGTTGTAATTTTGATGTTCTGACTTGTTTAGCAGGATGCATTTGCTGTTTGGTATAGTGGGAAAGCGGGTCCATTGATTTATGGAATATCGTCTCAACTGTAACCTGTCAATGCATTGTAAACTGCTGAAATACTTATTTTTTATTACAATATATCCATAACAAATACAAATAAAGTCATTTTAATTGTTTATAACGCTTTATATTCTGCTGAAGTGAAATATCCAGGTAAATTCAGCAATTTGATTGGTTACCTTGACAGGGGATATGAGACCGTATCCCGTGGTAGCAAATCACAATTTTCAAATGCTTTTAATAGAAAAATTATAGCACTTCTAGCAGAATATAAAAGTTATTCGGGCTTCACAGGGAATACGGATTCATATTCCCTGTTTGTACCTGACGGCTCAGGGAATATAAAACACAGACCGAGAGTATGAACCCGTATCCCCTGTAATGATTCCCGAAAAAATATACAACATCCACATATACTCCTCATGCAATCATATATCTGTATTTTAAATTTTCACCCATTATTCCTAAGCAAACGCCTAGAACTATGATGTTTGGTGCAAAATAAGATGCTGCAAGTCCAAGTGATGTTATTATTCCTCCGAACATTCCACATTTACGGGGTCCATATCTTGTTATTAGCAATCCGGATGCAAAACCTGTGATACATTATTTTGAATCAAAGAAATCAGTAAATGATAATTTTAACAAATGTAATAAAAAAGATACAGTTTACACAATGTTATGTAATTATTTCTTCCTTTTTTGCTTACAACAAATCAGATGTACCAAGGGAATACAGTTGAGTGAAACTCGTCCCATAATGTTATAATTAAGAAATAATTCATGGCAGGTATATGGTTATTGGAAATTTAACCATGGGCTGGGCCTTTATATTCGAATTAAATCAGAGCGTTAGCTAGGGGTTAAATTTACGAATATAAAGGCCAAGCCCATGGTTAAATGACAATAACCATATACCTGCCATGAATTATTTCGATTCTAATATGACAGAAAATTGAATTTTTCATTCTTAAACGACCTAAGAGAAGGCGGATTTCTCGCCTCCATTGCTGTCTGTGTCTATGACTTCACAATACACAATCTGACGTTTTCAAACAGATGGAAGTTCAAAATTGAAATCCTGAAGCAAAACAATACACATTTACGTGTCTGAATGGCATGACTTGGTTGGAAAGTGTTCTTAATCGAAATTTCCTTCATGAACTGAGACGAAAAAAAAAAAAAAATAAAACATTGTTATTTTTCGTCCCGTTTACTCATGTTCCAATACCATTTGCGCATGTGCGAAATATATGGTTATTGAGTATTATACTGGTTGACGATTAACTAGAGCCATGTTAGAATTCGTATTACAAGAAACCCATTAATCAATCTATCTACAAATTTGTTAAATGACATGTGCACTAAATGTGTTTTATTTTGTATTTTTATTTCTTCCCACTTGCATTATTTGTGCTTGGTAATTCTAGAGAAGATATTCATTTTTTTACACATTGCCTAACCCATGTTTTGCCTTTTTCATATCAGAGCGTACTCCTATGAATTTAAATTGATTCAAAGTTATATTTTATTCAACAGTTTTGTCGGAGATTTTCGTATACATTTTTCCTTTAATGAAAATGTTTATCTATACTTTGCGAAAGCGGCCATTATATAGTGTTAGATTTGAACAAAATGAGTAATTTTTTCCAGGATCTCTTATGCATCGCAATTGGAAATCCAGATTTTAGTTACTTTTCTAATTTCAGAGATCATTAAAAAGATGTTTCCCATAGCCCATGACGTACTGACCATATATGCTGACAAGACAGAACTTGATTACAATAATTGAATATTAATTTATTTGAATCGCTCTTAACAGAACAGTTCAAGCTTTATCATAACCAACTGTAAAAACATATGGTGACAAAAAAAAATTAAAAAAAGAAAACAGATAGGATTTAACAGATAATTCAAAAATAGATAGTCACACTTACATATTCTTTTAAAAAAAGGGAAATAAGTAATTGTCAAATTGACAGGGTCATTCGATTTGCAATGCGTCGAAACACAGGGGAGGTTGAATTTAGCATCGCAAACTGCACCCGTCCGGCGTAGCAAAGTATAAATATAACTCATTTGCTTATATCTTTTATGACTTTTTTACTTTTATTATTCAAAGCTTTTTCAGCCATGAGGGTTGTAGCAAATGTGACAATACATGTACTATGACAACAAATATGAACAATAATCAAAAGTATGACTTGATGTAGAGTGTTTCCGAACAAACTGTTTACACTTATAGTTACCTCCGATATAAAATGTTCCTAAGTGAGCAGACTGGAGTGAAGCCGTCTTTGAATTCGATTGTTTGAACTCGGTTAACCACTCGACATAAAATATCGAAAGGTTGAACTCAAAACCAATCACCAACAGATTGTTAGTGAATCCCGCCAAAAGTACAAACAATGTTCGAAGTCTATCTGTATGGATATTTTGTGTCATGGTATCTGCAACTTTTCTTTACAATAATTTATTCTGTTCAAGAAAATAAAAACCAGAGAACATCATATTATGTACTATGTGTCAATACCACCGAATAAAAAAATAACATGTTTGTATAAAACTATTCTGTGTTAAATAAAAAGCTCTCTTGGCGACTGGACTTAACAAAGAGAGAGCTGATATAGTTCATTATCAATTTAAAAGATGGTTGTACATGTATATATTTGGATTTATAGTTGCTAATAATGTCAGTACCACAAGACTTGACGTTTCAAGAACATGATGGATAAATGGGAAGACGTCACATGCTCGTTGCTATGTTTAAGTACTACTTTACATATTCATACGTGTCATACATTGAAAAAAGAAAGTATATTAATAATTCCATAAACAATACATGTAATGACTATGCAAAAATATTTCAGATCATTTCAATTCATGAAAGAGTTCTATTTATCCTTTAATGAATTTCTAATAAAAATATAGGACTTTTTCATCCAAACTTTATCTTGGCATAACGCATCAAAGTCGCCCCAACTTGCTCATTCAATACTTGCTGTGATAAAAATCCAAATAACACGAAATGTCCTTTTATTGTTTCGAATGAAAAGTTCGGGGATATTGTCTTAAGCCAATGCCGTCCGTCCGTCATACTCATGCGACGTAAACTCTTCCTCCATTTTTGGATATAGGGATTAAAATTTGTTGAAGAATTGTTGCATATGGTCTGTAGATGCGTAATTAGCTTTAGGATTTCGATTCCGATTCCAGCTTTGGTAAATTTACTGAAACTTATTTTGGTCCAAACAAGAGGCCACATGATGTCAATTTGGCATAGACCCCAATATGTGGATTGTGACACATATGGTATGTGATGCGAACTTCTCCTACATTTTTGGATTTATTGAGTTAATTTTGTTGTAGAAATGTTGCGTATAGTCTGTAGATGCGCAACAATTTTTCCAGAAATTTGATTCCGGATTACTCTTTGGTAAATTTCCTGAAGATCTCAAAGACATTTTAGCATATTATCTAATATTTTGGCAAGTATATGGAAAAAAACACCGAAATTCTGAAAACTCAGAATCTGAAATTTGATTCTGATTTCGGTAAATATTCTGAAAGTCACAAAGACCACATATTCTTTTTTAATTTCCATTTGCTAACAATACTTCTAGCATTTGTTTTGATAAATCAACCATTTTCATCAATTTGATTTAAAAAATATTTGATTCCAATTTTGTTAATTTCCTGCAATTAAAAAGATCACTTATTTTTGTTATTCTACCAAGAAACCGTAGTTTGAGACTTTATTTCGATAAGGACAATCAATTTTACAAATTGGATTTCAAAACTGCTCGATTCAAATTTTGGTAAATTTCCTGATAGTATAAAAAAAGCACTTTCTTGGAATTCTACCTAGAAACAATGCATTCTCTTAGGATTTGTTTCCTTCAAGGCAATTATATTTCTACAAATAGATTTGCAAAATAATAGATTACAGTCTTGGTAAATTTCCTGAAATGTCTCAAAGAATACTATTTCTTTGGAATTGTACCTAGCAACCATATTTTTAGAAAATGTTTGCATGCGTGGGGGGGGGGNGGGGGGCAATCATTTTCAACAACTGGATTTCAGAAATACTTGATTCCAGTTATGGTAAATTTCCTGAAAGTCTCAAAAACCGCTTTTTTTTTCGGAATTCAGCCCTGTAACCATACTGCTAGGAAATGTTCGATAAGGGCAATCATTTTTACCATTGGATTTTCGGTTCGGTATTTATTTGTTACCACTGCATGGGTCGATGCCTCTGCTGGCAGACTGTTAATCCCGTTGGCATTCCCAGCAAAGTAGTCAGTACTACGGTTCTTAATCATGTTCTTAATTTACTCTCTATCAGTTTTTCTTTGACTTTATTGTCTTCAGAATGATAATATTTCAAACTGAAGAGATCTAAGTTGTCGAAATGGTCAGATGCAGAAACCAGCTAAATTCGTTGTTAAGTTATTTGTTCAATACCATTCATCAATGTGGCAGGGTGTGTATAATAAAAATGTTTTGTTCGTCTGTGCAAGATTGGTTTGAAATTTTTGAAAATAGACAAGTAATAGCGCGTAACCAAATATTAAACCCAGCGAAAGCCTTTTACCGCATTTTTTTAAACGTCATATATCTTGAAAATAAGATCAGTAACCCATCATATTTAAGCTTAACTTGTATTTTCTATGTGTATTATGGGTCTTACTATATACCAAATTAAAAACAAAAACAAAAACAAACACAAAAAAAAACCGATGTCATCATAACAGCATAATCACGGAATAAAAAAGGTCTAATTAAAAAAAAGACACAGGAAACCACAAATCTGATTTAAAAGTATACTTACCTGCATCAAATTTCATTACTACTGCAAAGTGTAAACTCTGTTAAATTAAACTGCTAGCTGATGCACACATTAGTATACAAAACACGATCGAACGTGATTTAATTAAGTATCACTAGGCTGTCCAATGCATTTGAATTAATTGTGTACACATTTTTGGGGAGGAGGTTATTTTATTAAAAGTATGACTGTAATCATTATACCTTGAAACATGAGACAAAGAATGACATACCCACTAACAGAAGCCGTAATATTAAATTACATTTTATGTTTTTTAATGCTTCCGCCTTTAGACGACACGGCCTTTATTTCTACTGTTTCTGGATCCACCAGTCCCTCACTACTTGATACACTTTAAAACAGATATTTTCTCATTCATTTATGAAAGTTTTCGATTTTTCAACATTTGGATGAAGTAAATAGTCGGCTGTAAAATGGCTATTAATACAGTGTCCGCCATCACAAGATATATTTTGTTACTTTCTATTAGCAACTGCATTGATTGATTGACAATACAATTTTTGTTTGGGGAATATTTATAAAAATCTGCTAGGCAACACATATAAAAAATGAATAAACTTAACTAAAATACAAAAAAAAAAAAAAAATAGATAAATAAATCTGAAAAAAGACGACAGACGTATCCCCTGCATGACAGGTGCTTCTGTGTGTTTGTTAATCAATTTCTTAATGATTTCTAATTGATATTTTAGCTAATCTGTTACTGAAAGACAAAAAAAACCTTTATTTTTGTTGACAGTAATTGTCACGTGACAGGAAGTACAATGCATTCATGTATAACTATTTTACTATAATCACACTTTCTAACAATGATCAATGTAATGGTTGAGCATGTAAAAGGAGTTTTCGTTAAATTGTCCACACGTTTCCCACAAGCAGTAGTTGTTAAAGGTCCCTGTAAGTTAAAACAAATAGTTTGTTTTTATTTTCAATAAAAAACGTTAAGATAATTTATAGAAAAATCTCTTTCAATACGGCAAATGACGAAAGTATTGCGGTCCTAAAAACTTCATAATAATGCATGGACTCTTTAAAGTCTAGATGAAGGTAGATCGACACTAATACACAATGCATTCGAGTAGCACAAATATCGACTCACGGGAACTGACTTGATTTTCAATATTTTACGATTGGATATTGAGTAAATGAACATGAGACCATAACACATTTGTTAACTCCAACAGCAATAATTTTAATGAGCTGTATGGCCATTTCGGAAATTTATACCTCATCAGCAGCACTAGAACCCAAACAAAGTAAATCCATAATTTCAAAAAATGTTTAAAATGCATAAAACAAATCGAAATCCGAATAATTAGTAATATTAAATATAGCTAAAGACAAAACTACGATGGAGGGAGTTAATTAATCTTTCGGTTTTCGAATTTACACGAATTTAGATAATAGTAAGTGAACAAAATGTACACATGAGATATTATCTCATGTACAAGTACACCTAATCTAAGAAAACTAAAGAGCATACATCTCTACCACGGGAAAGCCGAAAAATTCCTTTATTTGCCTTCTCATTGCGTTGTCATAATATTTAAATTTACATACAATTTCCCGCAAATAAACTCCCCTTTCCCGTAGAAATTGTCAATGTCGTAAACTATACAAAATATATCTTTTAAATGAAAAATGGCATATACGATTTTTCCAGCTGAAGTTTATATCTCTGAAATATTAAAAAAATCTATTTGATATTTATTTTGTATGAAAGCTAAAAAGCATGTTCTCACAGTCCCCTATATATTCTTTATAAATATTGCTGAAAAATACTGAATTTCGCCTGATTTTCAAAGCCTGATATAGGAAAAGATGATAGGTGACATATTATTTTCCTCATATTCCTCATGTGTATATGTTACAGGGAATCTGTATAATTAGGGATTAAAGATCAGGGATTTCACGTATTTCCTGGCCGATTAAGGGAATACATGAGATCCTGAAAAACATTTATGTTAAATGTTTTGTTTTGTTCCCCGTTAGCAGACAACTTCGAAAAATTCCAAACCTGAAAATCGCCTTTTTGCAAGGAACGCCTAAAGACTATTATGGCTGAGTTAGGTTCAATCGGCCGTGTAAATTCAAAGAAGACGTTCGATAGTGTTTTCCTGTAAGCTAAGGTTCAACATTATATAATTGCCATATAAGATATGGAGCAGACCTGAAAAAACACCTTTCATGCAGATGGCCCTTATTTTTATTAACAAAATTTATTCTGCTGCAAAGTGAATTGTGTTCACTGTAATTTGCTCAGCTAGTTTAGAGTTGTCACTCGGGAACAAATGTCAGAGCATTCTGAATTATCATCAAATTTTGTATACAATGGGAAAGCAATAAAAATGGCAGGGGAAAATATTTACACTGCCAGTCAATAGCCTAAGAAACTATTGAATAGTTACAGAATTGGAAAAGGTGAAACTAATTACTTTATTATAGAAATTTTAGTGGTTATGTTCACACACTGAGGTATAATAATGCTTATTATTAGCTCACCTGACCCAAATGGTCAGTATGAGCTATTGCCATCACTTGGCGTCCGTCGTCAATCTGTCGTCCCCATTAACTTATCACATGTTCATCAACTTCTCTGAAACCAATAAAGCAAATTCAACAAAACTTTACAGGAATGATGTAGTGAAGGTTCTTTACACAGATTGCACATTTCATTCTGATCCCATAAAAAAGCATGACCACCAGCGCGGAACTTATATTTAACATAGGATCCTATTGGAAATATCATTTTCATCGCATCCTCTGAAACCGCTGAAGCAAATTCAACCAAACTTTACATGATGTATGGAAGGGATATACGTCATTTTCATCGTCTGCTCTAAAACTATATATTGAATCAAATTTTATTAAACTGTAATGTACAGACATAGGGAAGGACATTTACAAAAATTGCTTACAACATTCTGATGCAACAAAAAGCATAGCGGCCAGCATTGAACTTGCTTAAACATTGGACACTATAAGAAAATATTATTTTCATCACCTTCTCTGAAACAATTGAAGCATATTTAACTTAACTGTACTGGAATGGCATAGCTTAGGTTCTTTACAAAAAGTAATAATGTCATTTCAATTAGACAAAAAAAAATAATAAAATAAAATTGGCCGTCAGCGCACAACATACAAAGTTATCTGCTGTGAAGCAGATACAATACAGCAATACAGTCTCGGTCTCTGAGCCTCTAGTTACTGGGCTATCAAATTTGGCGTAAATTTCTTTTGAAATTGCATAAACACTAATAATTTTAATAAAGAAATAACTAAATACCGAAGTTACTGTGAATTTAATTTCTGCATATGCGCATTTCGACAACTTATGTATCTTCAGTGCAGATAAAATCTAAACGTTTGGAAGACCATAAACTCAAACATTTTTAAAAACTGATGGAGAACAAATAACCAATATGATCTAAATGAAAAGCCAAAATCAGCTAAGGACAGAGCTTTGCATGAGGGAGATACGCCCTAGTTTTCAACAAAATTTACGAAACTTTAGATATTGTAAGGTTCCAAATAGAATCGGCTTTTGGACTACTGGGCTGGTGAATACCCTCGGATACAAACAGTCCACCAGCAGTGGCATCGACCCAGTGGTAACAAATAACTAAATACCGAAGTTACTGTGAAACCATGAAAACCATTTGGAATGTTATTTATTTGTAGTTTTCGGGGTTCAAAGATAACGTGTAAATATTCAAAGAAAAATCATGGATTACATGTAATCACATGTAAAATTTAGGGATAACACGAATTCACTATGCAAATCAGTGATTACGCATATTCCCTGATTTGTCAGGTTTACATTGTACACGTAATCCCTGATTACACAGATTCCATGTAACATATATATTAACACAATTAAATATACAACCTTCGAGTCCTTTACATAGTATTTAAATTTATAACTTATTTATATAACATAGAGAAACAAACTAAATTTTCAGAGATAATGTGCTGAGGTTAACAATTCATTTTGCCTTTCATTTTTGTACATATGTTATAGGAAACATTTTTGCTATGCTTAGATTTGATTATTATAATATCATATTTGAACACGTTATGATTTAAAAATTTGCTGCCACTTTTAACTGCAGTAGATAGTGAGTATAGTAAAAACTTAAGATTTGCTAATTGCATGTTTGGTATCGAAATGAAGATATTATAGGAAAAATTAAGATACGAAAATGTCTCAGTTGTTCTCAAAATTGCCGAAAAAGGGGTGCATGTCTTCAATGTTTGCGGAAAAAAATATTATTATCCAAGAGTACCAGAATATAGATGCCACAGTATTAGATTACCCAAGATGAATATCCAAAATATTTAATAAAAATGACTAATGGAATAATCTATGACGTTGACAGGTTTAAATCAGGATTGGTAAATGAGGACATCCATATTTTAATATTTTCATGCGACTGTATTAAGGGAGTTCGCGTGTCAGAATTTTTGAAATTAGAATTAAAATGCTGACCTTTTGATTAGAAGGACTTTGCTTAAAGAACAACATGAGCAATTTTTTTTAAATCCATGTTAGATTTTTTTAGATATAAGACGTCAAAAAGTTGGCGTGAAACAGTTCTCTCCAGAGGTTTCCTTCAATTTCAATTAGCTTTTTATATGCTTTTAAATATATAAAAATATAATTGGGAGTTTATAAAATTTTATACATTTTCTATTTTATGCATTTTGAATTGACCTATGACAAAGAAAATATGATACATGTGCAAAAACATTTAGCCCTGTTTAAATGGATAAAACCCGAATATATCGAATGGCTCTTGAATCTGAAGCTCATACTTCCTTAACTAAAGATATTGACGATAATACAAATCTGGATCCCCGAATCTCTTTGGTATCAAGCAGTTCATTGACCTGTTTTACCAATGGCTGAGCAGGAAATATTTGTTACTATAGATCAACTATTTAGTACCCCCCTGTACCAAATGAATTATATAACTTTACTCTTCTTTCCACTAGGATTGATTACACTGCATTTTGTTATTACATGTAACTGCAAGTGGAAATATATTTGAAATACTTTCTCTAAAAGCAAAACGGCTGTGTGCCTGAATGCCAATATTTTATAAAATCAAAGTATTCTGTAGGTGCTCATTAGAGAGGATTATGGGGTCTCATAAAGGGTAATTATTGTACCTCTTAATTACCTGCTGTGTTAATTGTCGTTTTGATCTTGTTAACTCTAAATTTATGATTCTCATTTCAGTTCTTTAACCCCCCCCCCCTTCCCCCCCAAAAAACAAACAATAACAAAAACAAAACTATTAGCATTATTAATTTTTTACATGAAAATGGGTGTGAAAAAAAAGAATAGGTAATTTATTTTAAATTTAAATTGATTTTATAGCAATGTGATTGCCAATTAAAAAAAGCACAAAAATATTTTGTATTCAAATAACTTATTTTATGCAGAGAATATAAACAAGAGAAGGGGCAGTCGGAAACGACAGCTAATCCCCTCGCCCGTTTATTGAATGTTTGTCTAGTATTATAAGCACTCAAGGAAGTTGTACCATTCAAGATCTGCCTTATTACTTAAATCTGAGCCAGTCATGCAAGAAATGTAGTGACCTTATTTCAATCAGGAGCCTCATAACTTAAGCATATGCATCTATTGATGAAAGATTTATCTTCTGCAAGTTGTAGTATCTAAAATCTAGACTGTAGCACAAACTTTATCCTAAGTCACTCATGCATGAAATTTAGGTCAAAGAGACTCAATTTTCATCTGGAGCTTCCTAACTTTACAAGACACCTCTACATACAAAATATTATTTCTCTATGAGTTGTAGTATCCCAGATCTGACTTTAACCTAAGTCACTCATGCATGAAATGTAGGTCAAAGTGACCTAATGTTTATCTGGAGCTTCCTAACTTTATAAGATGCATCTACATATAAAATATTATTCCTGTACAAGTTGTAGTATCCCAGATCTGGACTCTTACAAAAACTTTAACCTAACTCACCCATGCATGAAATGCAGGTCAAAGTAACCAAAATTTTTATCTACAGCTTCATAACTTTACAAAACGCATCTACAAACAAAATATTATTCTTCTACAAGTTGTAGTATCCAAGATCTGGACTTTTACAAAAACTTTTTAACCTAAGTCACTCATGCATGAATGTAGGTCAAAGTGACCTAATTTTCATCTGGAGCTTCGTAACTTTACAAGACACATCTACATACAAAATATTATTCCTTTACAAGTTGTAGTATCCCAGAAATGGACTCTTAAAAAAACTTTAACCCGAGTCACTCATGCATGAAATGTAGGTCAAATCCACCTATTCTATATATCAACCTCAAGTACTCTTCAGGATACATCCATGGACAAAACGTTGTCCATCTACGACTTGTTATTCAAAAGATATATGGTCTTAAGTTTGAACGGACGGACGGACGAACGGATAAAACGCTATATCTCCTCCCCATCTCCTTCGTTGGGCGAGGGGATAATAAATATCTCTGTTTTATGCACTTTATATATTAAATGAACTCAAAATAACATTTGATTTCAAATGTACCTTGAATCATTAAGCTTTTATTAGAAGCTTAGTAGTTTTATTCACAAATAGTTACCAAAGTCTTTTTAAACCTACATAATTATAAACAATTAATTTTTTGTGCCAACCCCTCACCCAAAATGGAGACAATCAGGGAACATTTTCAATATCGGACCCTATCTAAAGAACATACAATTATCTTTTCCTCTGAAACAACTTGGTTAATTAGAGTCAAACTTAAGCACAATGTTTCTAAAAGGTTCCCTACAATAATACAGATGTCTTTCAAGTCCGCACCTTTTGAGTACATACAAACATCTTCTCTTCTGAAACCATTTAGCCAGTGAGAAAAAAACTTTGACATAATAGTTCTCATTAGAATTATGTTCTGCAGATCCATCTCTTATCTAACGTGGAAAAATGTTGGTCCATAAAGGTTTCTTTTCATAGATTGAAAATGAGACCCTTTAAACTCAGAAGTTTCTTTAACAATATCTATCAGCCGTTGTCCGTGTAGAGACATTTTAAAAAATAAATGTTGCTGGTCAAAGTGAGCGATACAGGACATTTAGAGACTTTTGCAACTGTATTTATTTATTTTTTTTTAATTTTAACACCCTTTACTCCTAAAAACTGTGTAAATTATATATTTTTCTCACTTTTTGCTCATATTTTTTACAACAATATTTACATTTTTTTTCAAATTTTTATTATTTTTGTTTAACATTTTCCCTAATATTTACAATATTATTTACAATATTCATAAATTTTGTCTACCTATGTTTTATCAATTTTATTAATAAAATTTATATCTAATCAAGCCCCTTACTGTACCCCTTCATAACTACTAAAACAACAATATTTAATTATGTGATTTAAGGAATGTTGGCATTCAGGGAACACACCAGCAAAACAAACAATTTTTTATTGTGATTTAAACCGTTTAATCTCATTGTTTACAGCTTAACAGTTGTATTCTTTTGATTTGTTTGAAGGTGTTCCATGTTTGGAGTCGACAGTTGCATAGCCTACTGTAGGAACATGATCATATTCTTCCAATCTACTGGACTGTCTAACATGATGCATAGTAGTATTGTATCCGCTTGTTCTGTCATAATGTAAACCATTTAAATTTGTTGGCCTAGAAGTACAATGACTTAGTCTATCATAGTCTGTTGACGGTATTGAATACACTTTTCCTGAGTCTATATTGTTAGACCGGTCATACTGACTTGTTGCATAATCAGATGTATCGTAATGGCTTAAAGGATTTTCAAATAAATTGTCACGACTTATTGTAGACTTGTCTATAACTGCGTATTCGTCATTGTTTATGGTTCCTCTCACATGGCGAATTTCAGCATCATTGGCGTCATTGATTGTTTTATTTTCATGTTTAGGCCGTTTTGCAGTTTTTCCGTTCACTGAATCATGTTTCTCACAAGGAAATAAACAATTGTGTCTGAAAAAGAAATGAACTCTCGCATATATAAAATGCCCATAAATAATCTTGTTTTCTGTCAGTTCTTTGATTTGTAAGTTTTAATATTTGACCTTCTTATGTTTAAAGGTTTCATTTTTAATCTGCACTCAGAAGATATAAATTATCTTTATGGCCAGCTACGGAACTCTATTTAAGGGGTAGAGCTGGGGTATGGGGGATATCTCTGTTTTTCACTTTCATACTACTTACATAAATAAATAGCACAATTGTGACAGGTATAATTAAAATTTCGAAATTGTTATAATATTTTTTTAACATATCAAATATTGTGATGTAAATCACTTCCCAATATACAGTTTATTTTATAACTAGTACATTTAATTCTGCATTTTATTAAGCGATATCTAAAGATAATGAAGAATATAGAAATCTCTAATTTCTTTCACAGAAGGTTATTTAAAATACAGATTCAGCAAATTTATTGCTTTTTGCATACTGTATTCTCAATTTTGGAAAAATATAGATTTTTTATCTAAATTTAAGTATACTAGTATCTTACATAAACTGATTTCCTTTTTATTCTCAGTATTTGGCGAAAATTAAACGACTACATATTTTACAAGACGTGATTAATTCTGATAAAATGTTGGTAAACTTTTCAGTCTATGGCTCAAATCACCCATGCATTTCATTTCAAACTATTGAAATTTATTATTTTATTTCATGCCTACTTACACACTTGTTTATACTACAGAATTTACATTTTTTGATACTTTTATATCTTTTCAATTAGAGCCTATTATTTACACCCGAATCATGAACGGGCCAAATGAGGAAGCATACTGTCTTTGAAGACCACTAGACACAAAACGAAACGGTTAAATTGTAAAAAAAAACTTTAAAGTTTATATAGACATCTTTAGTTTGAGTATTGTAAATATTAAAAAAATAAACAAGTGAGAAAATTTTGGGCCTACTTATGGGTCTATCCTTAACTTATTGAATATTGTATTTATTCTGTTTTGTATCATAAGCTATAATAAATTTATATAGGACGATGACTATAGTAATAAGATTGCTCAGATAACATAAACTGCACAGTCCCTTCATAATTCTGATTTGTGTAGATGAATACATCTTATTCCAGGTTGCACATCTTGACCATTTTGACATGATGTAAATCATTTCTTTATGCTTTGATATCTAAAAACACTTAGTTAATACACACACACGTATTTTATATTCTTCCCGATGTCATAAGTGCTCAATAATAGGTCTTTCTTTCTTTTAATTTTCTCCGAATACTGTTTCGACAGCTAAGGCAAGATAAAGGTACAAACAAACAACAGCAGAATACCGAAGGAACAAGGGAAGTGATGATCACAACAATCAAAATTCAATGACATGGCAAAAACGGTAACATAGGAACACAAAGACAAAACAAGGATGTGAGACAGCCACAATGCAGGGAGTCTAAAAGGACGACATTAAGATCTAAGACACGTACTAAATATGTATTCCTTGAAAGAAGTTTGCATGAAATTAATACGTTTATCCAATTGCCCAGTTGTATATTTAAATACTTATCAGTCAGTGTTCTAATTAACCGAATCTGAGAGGTAACTGTAAAACATTCTACCTTTGCAGCTCACCTTACCAACACATTATCATTCATATCATATAGAGCTGTGTGCAACACTATTATCTGTATAACTGTAAAACAGCTCACCTTAGCTATTATACTAGTGCTCACTTATCATTTTGTACACATATTTCGGTTGATGGATTTCAAAATGTTTTCATTTGATCTGCACTGAAGAGCCATAAGTTGTCGAAATGTGCATATGCAGAAAGTGAATTAATAGTAACTTCGGTAATACTAGTATGTTATTTATTACCACTTGGCCGATGCCACCGCTGGGGGACTGTTAGTCTCCGAGGGTATTCACTCAGTAGCTAGTACTTTGGTGATGGCCCGAAATCCGATTTTATTTTAAAACTTGTAATAGGTAAATTGTAGGCAATTTCGTTAAAACCCAAGGAGAATCACCGTCATACATAGCTCTGTCCTTAGATATATTTGGTTTCCCTTTTTTGATCGAATTGGTAATTTGTACTTAGCTTGTACACATAATTTTGTTTGTTGATTTCCAAATGTTTTGATTTGAACTGTACTGAAGGGATTTAGGTTGTGAAGATGAATTCAAAG
The DNA here is from genome assembly GCA_002080025.1 of Modiolus philippinarum. NCBI lineage: Eukaryota > Metazoa > Mollusca > Bivalvia > Mytilida > Modiolidae > Modiolus > Modiolus philippinarum. The sequence continues at coordinate 95,873 of MJUU01014394.1, read as the reverse complement.
TAAATTCCGTATTATGTTATTCATTTGCGTGCTCTTTTTAATATATTTTCCCATATTCATAATACGAGTCCATATATTTATTTTGTTGTAATCTAATTCATGAATGCATTTTGTCTTTTCTAAAGTAAGCTCAGTATTTTGTTATTCGTTGCTTGTGTTAGGAATTCTGATGAAATGTAGAAGAAAAAAAGATTGTACACTATTTACCTTTGCCTTGAGACAAAGACGAAAACTGCTAATATTACAATTACAAGTATGGCCCCAGTAGTGACACCTGCCACAAGACCTGTAAACAGAAATAGACTGGTACTGCTTACTAAATAGTGACATAAAATATGGTAGTGTATAATATCTCAGTTGTTCTTAATGCATCGTTTCTGTTTACTGTTTTTATTTTTTTTTTATTAATTTTGCTTAAAGCATTAATACTTGCTTTACTTATGGTCTTATACTCATAAACCGATGCAAATTACTTTAAAAGCCGGAAATACTTCATCTTTTGTTTATTTTTTCCAATGTGGTTACGTTATGCTTCTGCATATAAAATGTTGAAAACGATAATTTTTTCCATATGATCGAATGTTAAACTATGGTCCGCGCTGGCTGCAATGTTTTCTTCAAATCTGAATGAAATGAGCAATTTCTGTATAGAAATGATATACTTCATTCCTGTAAAGTTTTGTTGAATTTGCCTTAGTGATTTCAGAAAGGATGATAAAAATATGACGTTCCATTTGGTCTTACAAAACACCTGGCTGGTAATGGAGAATATAGCTTGACATTAGAAGCCTTCACTAGTTCAGAAGCATTTTTTTCAGACGAGCGATACAGACTCAGTCGCTGAGCCTCTTGTTACCTCTACGAGCTCTGTCGTCAGCAGTTATTGTTTGTAAAGTATCAATACTTAAAGTAAGGGAGTAAGGGCCTCAGAATTAAGAAGCTTTCGAAATCCGTCAGATTGATCTGCATATTAATTACATTTTCAATGGAATTTAAAAAAAGGGATATGGAGTAAGTGTACATGGGAAAATCCCTATCAAAAGATGGTAAGATTAAGTAAATGGAACAGCGCTTTTATTGTTGTTATTCATCTTTAAATCATCATGAGGCCTTCAAAAAATAGCAAACACTCCTCTTCATAGTAAGTTCAAGACGGCTCCTAGCACCAATTGCAGCGGAATTCACTTAATGTTGAACAACGCTTCACACATGTATTCACTTTGTAATGGATGGATAACAAACATAATATATCGGGCAAAGTACTCTTACAAACACTGCCATCCGTTACCCGAAAAAGGGACCAATAGCCAATAACACATATCATATAAACGATTAGAGTGCATTCATCGTGTTAATTGTAAGACAACTTGGCAAGTAAAAGCGGGAGATTTGGGCAATATATATATATACAAAATGGCCAGAACAATAGTTTAATTTTTACAAAACAACAAATTCAAATTTGGAATTTTTATAGTGCATTCATATGTGAAATCTGACATGAACAAGTGCACCATAACTGAATAAAGGGCTACGCCGAGCGCAGCATGATACGACCGCAGCATGTCGTCCACTGAAATTTGAAAAAGTGTAATTTAAAGCGAGTATGGACAAACAAAAGAGCTTGACACAATAATTAGAAGGACGCAATAAGGAGATTGACCCAGTAATTAGCTGGACACAAACTAGGGAAAATAAAAATTAGCCCTTATGACTCCTTATGATTCCTCTTTGACCTTTTATAGCTCAGAAACGGTAAGAGCTACGCAAAATCTGTTGCCATACTGCTGAAAGCTTACATCAAGAGGAATCCAAAGAAAAAAATCCCATCGAAATCCTATGAAAAATAAAAATTTTAGGTTATCTGTAAATTTATGATTTTGGCCCCCTTCGGCACCTCATAGCTCAGAAACAGAAAGAGCTACGCCAAATCCGTTGACATACTACTCAAAGCTTACATCAAGAGGAATCCAAAGAAAAAAATCCCATCAAAATCCGATGAAAAATAAAAATTTTAGGTTATCTGTAAATTTATGATTTTGGCCTTTCATAGCTCGGAAACGGTAAGAGCTACGCCAAATCCGTTGACATACTACTCAAAGCTTACATCAAGAGGAATCCAAAGAAAAAAATCCCATCGAAATCCGATGAAAAATAAAAATTTTAGGTTATCTGTAAATTTATGATTTTGGCCCCCTTTGGCCCCTCATAGCTGGGTAAGGAAACAAGTTACAAAAAATCTAATAGTAGGGCGCTATGTTAATTTTTCATAAGGAATCCTTTGGAAAAAATTGCATCAAAATCGGACTAAAAATAAAAAAATTAAATTTTTGAAATTCGCCCCTTTTGGGCCCCATTTATCTCGTGAACGGTACATGCCACGTGAAATCCGTTGGCAAACTGCAGATTGGAAATTTTTTTCTTAAAGGGGTGGGGGCCACAAACCCGAAATTATAACCCTGGATTGCCATTATGCCAAGAAACCACATACTGAAATTTGAAGATGATCCGTCCACTAGAAACAAAGTTATGCTGGCCACAGACGCCGACGCCGACGACTGCGCCATACCATAATACGACCGCAAAAATTTTTGCTGTTGTATAAAAAATAAAAAGAGCATACATTTTGATTTGATCTTTACTAAAGTTGTCGAAATACCCATATGCAGAAACTAAGTAATTTCAGTATTTTGTTCTTTAAAATGAAGGCAAACTCGTTTTCCGCCAACATTTTGACGTCTTTTATACCAAAAGTTGTAATGTTTTATATGAATTCTCAAATTTTTGCTGATATTTTGTTAGATTTTCTTTTCAAAAAAGTAAGTTGTCCAAAACTCATACTCCCTTAGAAAGATGTAAATTATTAAGTATATTCTCCGTGAACAGTTAAGTTCATATAGCCAATGATGAAGTAATTTTCATTACAGTCCTTTTGAGCTCTGTCTAATGTCTGCTGTTAGTTTTCAAAGTATTTCACTTTATTATCTGTACTTAAATGAACATCCAAAGAATTTCAAATTAAACCGTAATTTCGGTATGTTGTGATAAAATAAATACTAAAAGACTTTTTGTTGAAAATTAAAAATAGATGATTATAAACAGCTTAAAAAATACAAACAAAATAATGAAAATAAATTTTATTATGTTGTACACGTATTTCAATGAGTAACCTCTCATCAGCTCATATAAAATAATATGAAAAATTGTGAGAAAAAAAGTACTAATTACCAAAAATATAGCAATATTCAAATCCAGTACTAGGGACATCTACCGAGTGTCTTACATGGAATGAATCTGTGTATTTAAAAGGGGTTAGAATTGTGATAACAATAAATTTCTATAAAGCGCAAGGTATAATTTAAATGTCTGAGAAGTCTGACTACTGGATTGAAATTAAGAATGCATTAACCCAATATGAGTTTACTACCAAAAAAAACAACTCACTATGGTACCCAATAAGGCAACCCTACATACCTTCTTTATTTTGACTGTCTGTAGCATCTCTTAATGATTTGGAAGTTAAACATTTTTCTGAATTCAAAGTTCTGTTCGTTCTGTTATCTGAAAATAACAAAATTTTTTCAGATGTAAACCGGTATTTAATTAAGGGTCAAATGTCAAATATGATATTTGTTCACCAATTCCGAATGTCATCAAATTGTGTATGGTCTTTCAGAGAACTTAAGTAAAGAAAATCAATTCATTAGCTAGTTGCTGGTTTAATAAAGATTTCCGAAGGAAATACAACAAAGGAGATATTCATCCTGCATCTTTACTAAACCACTTTCCATATAATTTTTTTCACAACATCATTGCAGAAGTACCAAGATATACTTGATATATTTTACGAAAGGATATGGAGTAAATGAACATGAGACCATAACACATATGTTAACTCCAACTGCAATAATTTTAATGAGCTGTATGGCCATTTCGGAATTTTATTCCTCATCAGCAGCACCAGAACCCAAACAAATGTATATATTGATATCTTTGTTTTACTTTAGGTTAGAAGTATGTCAGTGTTTAGCTCAATGCTGTACGCTCAATAATTTGTTAACAGGAAATAGTGCAATAAAAGTTATTTGATGGTTCAAAAATCACTTCAGTGTTTATGAATCCTAAAAATGTGGCCGTGCTATTTGATACCAAGTGGGAAATTTCAAATGTCACAAGAAAAGAAGAATGCAGTTGACCAGAACAATGTTTACTTATGTAACATATCTGTTCACAGTCTACTCATACAGATATGGTTGCATAATATTTTGTACCTTGAACGAGCGAGGCAGTCTTTTTAAACATATCCAAATGAGGATCGGTTTGCTCCCAAATAGCTTTGCTAAAATGCTAGGTCCAATTTTATGTCATTATCCACTCGGGATGTGGAGTTTAAAAAAAAATGATTCTCAGGCAATTTCAATACATCGATAGACTAAAATTATTTTTAAATCTTTTCAACATATTTTATTCTTACAAATGAGTATGTCACGTTTTTAAATACTTATCCTCAAATTCTCAAGGGTCCTGTGTCCACTCTTGACTATGGGACAATTATTGACACAGAACCAATGAGATTTGGAAGATTTTAGATACCGCACCAGTTATATTGATATAAATAAATATATCGGCAAGCAAATATAAAGCTGTGCCAGACAAACCAACCGGGAATACCATCAGTTGCTCCAGTATGTAGATAATGATCTACATTACATTTTGAACTTTAGGTCCGATGTCAAGTAAATTTGGCAAGTGTCAAGCTGAATTGGCAGATGAAAGGATATAAAAAATAAACGAGAAAAACGTCAGTGGTTGCGAGGTAAAAATAATATAAATGATCGCCTTAATTATACCTAATTATACCCTCAGACGCTGAGAGATGATCATCTCTTAAAACTACATAATGTCCTATATCACACTGTCAAGTTTGAAAACATTCCAAGCTGAAAATTAGATAAGTTATTTCTGATAATATGAATTTACAATAGGCAAAATAAAAACGATCAATGTACTGTAACTAATATAGTCATAAGAGAATTGTTAGAGCTGTTTATCGAATTTTGCCAACCTGACTTCTTGCATATGTAGGACAACACAGTTGTGCAATTCATTGTCTTCTCCTCTATGGTTTGAGATGCATTTGAATATCTCCCACTTAGGCATTTCAGAGGAGTAATTTTTAATAAATCTGTAATGAAAAACATCAATTATAATACGATAAATTACCGGCCCCTTGAACCAATAATCATGGACAATATTGTTGAAAATTAGCCAGCCTTTTTTATATTGTGTATTTCATGATTTTTAAGCCGACATTTTCTGCTAGATTTACGTCTTTCTGGTTTTGACTTTATCCGAGATTGAATAATCGACTGTGTGACGGATGCAGGGCAGGTCATGCTTACATTCCGCACCCCGATATCACACTTTCATTTTCACTGGAGTTCACACTGTGAGTGCTTTGTTTTCGAATAACATACATTAATTTTCTGTGCTGTGTAGCTATCTAATGTCATTGTTTTCTGTGTTCCCGTTTTGGTCATGTCTTTGATCGTCGATTTATGTAATTACGAATCAGCTTTGTTCCTTTGGAATTCTACTGCCGTTGTTTAAGTTATTTATGATATCTTATCGCTGAGACGTTTACTTAACAACAACGTTGACAACGTCTGTTTTGAAGTAACTTCCTAGAGTGAATTTATGGAAAATAATATCACAGTAATCTCTTTTAATTTCACTTGGAAATTTCAGTCTGTCACTGTCCTCTCTATAAATAATAAAACGTAATGTATGAAATAATGTAAAAGCCTGGACATTGGATATTATACCGAAAGTTATGATATGTAAAGCGTAAATTGTGATGTCAAACTATAACACGTGATTTAACCGAATAAATATGATAATGAAAATGCAGAAATATCTATAAAACAACTCTTTTATTTGACTGAAGAATGACGCAACTTTACTAAGTTTATTTGTAGTTCATGAATAGCTGGAGTATATATCGGAGCAAGATTGATATCATTTGAAATTGACAACACCGTTATAGTTCAAGGCAAAAGTAAAAGCTTAAATGTTCAGCGTTTTGATTGATTGATTGATTGATATTGTTTAACGTCTACTCAGCAATATTTCAGCTATATCAAGACGAGAACAAGTTTGTTAATAAATAATCTCTTTGGGGTATGGAAAGGGTCATGGGACGGGATATTCTGACTGCCACTGGAAAAGTAGGGTGAAATCGAAAAGGGCGGAGAATTTAGCCTTGTAGCCGATCTTCAGCGTTTTGAAAGTTGACAAGTAAGATAAAGCAATCACTGTTAGATAAAAATATTACCATTTAAATGATTGGTCCTTCATCTGAACTGTGGATAAAGAAGCAAAACTGCAACTTACTACAATTTCGGTGTTTATTGTTGTAACTTAATGACTAAGTTATTGCAAATTTATGTTCTTCAATTGGCCATTTCGAGTTATGTATCCTGAGTGCAAATCAAATCAAATCGAGACATTTTGGTGACCATAAATCAAAAGACGTGTAAAAGATAGACAACAAATAACTAATAGAATTTGAATAAAAAGGCAAAGCTCTTAACAATACAATAGCTTCACTGATTGTGAAACAAGGGATTTTATCCCCCAAAAAATAAAAATAAAAATAAAAATAACTGAAAAATCCAACCAAATTTGATACATAGAACAGAGATATCGATAATAATTGTTTTAATTAATTTCAAAAAAATGCTACATTTTACAATTTATTTTCTTTGAATTTCAGGAATTATATTTATTATCAAATCCTATTTGAAAAGAAATTTCGCTTTCACGATTATGTCTTAAAATATTTAATGTATATTTTCGACGTTGGGACTTGCATATTTTGTCCACATTTATCCCCACTCCGAAGTCAAAGTTTGCTTCTCAAAACACAGGATCTCATGAAACAAAATTTATGTCAAAAATTCATTTCATTCGTTTGGTTTTCTCTCCTCTTTGTGTTTTCGTTTTCACCTTTAACTCTAGACTTTGATTTGATTGATCTACCTGTGCTTTGTCCATAATGAATTCTACTGCTGTTGTGTAAGTAAAACAATACATTCTAGTTTGTTAATCTTTTCTTTCAGAGAGCAAAGGTTATTAAATGTTGCATTCTATCACAATCTAATTGAAATTAGATCTGCAAATAGTTCCTTAACAGTAAATACATGGAAGATCGAACAACACCCTATTTTAATTTCCGTTTCGATAATTCATTCGAACTCATTAGCTTTTATCACAATTACAAAAACAGAATAACAGTAAAACAAATATAATGGCCGAAAATTACAATCACAAGCCACAATTCACAAGCGAACTGCAACAGAAAAACAAAAATAACGATAGAAACTCGGGATAGCCGGACTTGGTACCGGCACTAGCTAAAGCCAGTGGTAGGGTTAAACCGGTTTTTGGGCACCCAAACCTCCCTTTTTTCTATCCCGTTTCCCTATAGTATAATAAACATATAAATGAAACCCAATAAAGTTAGACTGCTAACTCTGTGACCACTATCTTGGAAAAGAACAGCATATGACAAAACGTAATTTAGAAAGATACGTCAAAGAGTGGTCGCTGCTAAACTGCCGGCTAGCCCAAGGAACTTAGTCTGCTGGTAAAACACTGTCGCACTACGGAAGAAAAATTAAACTCAAAACTCCCCAAAGGGTTCAGTAAAGAGTCGTCATGCATTTCAGTAGACATTGGTAGTATCAGTTAGAGGCCAGTATATGTGTAAAGTTTTCAGGTCACTGGAATCCAAAGCCAATTTAACGGATTTGTTTTGAATTTCCCGTCGATATCCATTATTACGTAAAGAATGTAAGTTACGTCCCAGTCTTTCTGGATTTTTTAATCAGTTTTTGACATTTTAACAATATTTCTTTAAACTCGAGGATGAGAAATGCCCTTGGTAATTAACTGTGCGTGCGTCACATCATATCTAGATATCAAATTTTCATACCTTCTGTAAAACTTCTTAAAAGTATTTAATAATTTATGAAATCTGTAACCTTGTTGCAAACGTTTGGAAGTAAGAGTAAGGTTACGCTAATTAAAATCATCAAGGGTAGAACAAACGCGAGCGAAATGATAAGTTGAGATATATATACCCCGTAGGATATGGAGCTAAAAGGAACTTCGCCGTCAATAAAGGGGAAAAAGTAATAGTGAAATCAAAGTCGTCCTATCATAAATTTTAGTTTTTATCTTACCAGAGTCAAGGATGATACTTAGATCCAGAAATGGGCAGTATTTCGAATCATTGTTTGCTTTATTATTACAAAAACAGGATGATGTTTCAGTTGTTGTTGATGAATGATGTCGACATAATCTAAAAACTGGGGATTGTCAAAAGTAAAGATATCGTCAATGTACCTGCTATTATCATTCAAAATAGAAATAAGTCCCGTTCGTAACAGAACAGAAAAAGATCTGCAAATACGAGATGTACAATTAGAAGCCATTGGGATTCCGATGACCTGATGATAGACAATGGTGCCAATACGAACATTAATGTTGTCTAGCAAGAGAATAAGTGCCTTAATCGTATAATCACATGTCCAGGAACAATAATTGTTGTAAGTAATATTGGAAAAGAATCCTTGCTTTTTGTTACAGCAAATAAGCTGAAGACCCGAAAATTTAAAAGACCATTTGATAAGTTGTTCAACTTGGATTTAATCTAATAATGTCGAGGGGTTGTATAAAGTGTACAACAATTATAACTGTCAATAGATGAACCTGGTCTTTTAATAGATTGTAATTTATCTAAAACCAGTTTATACCAGAGTTTTGATGTTTTTTTTACAACATTTTATTATTAACTCCCTTTTGTAAGCAAATGAACTGGTTAAATGGGTTAAATGGGCGGACAAATTTGTGGTAAAACAATTACTCGAAGCCGACATGTTAGTGGGGATTTTTGTGAAGTTTAAGGATCCAGTACATAGTAGGTAAGGTGTTATCTTTTGGTTGGTGTCAAAGGTAATAAAACTGAAAGTAAAAATGGATGATGCTAGACTTCTATAAAGTGACTGTAAGGAATAATTGGTACATTAATTGAAATTAGGTCGTGGACGTGATCGAAGAGACCCTAAGAAATACAATCACAACTGTCGAAATCATCCAAACGACCTCACCCGAGTCGTTCAGACAAGCAAAAAAGCCCGACTACCGGTATACAACTTGGGATACACCCACTTCCGGTCGTGCATGCGTCACGTAATAAAGTAATTCAACATCCCTACGGGTTCTTATGTTGTTTCCACGCGTCATTTCCGGTCAAAATGACCAAAAAGGGCTTCTAATAAGACCAACTCCGGTTTACAGCTAGCGATTCGCCTACTTTCAGTCGCGCACGCAGGCTCCAATTCCATACAATTACACCCCTACAGGATCACGTGTTGTTCCAACATGTCATTTCCGGCCAAAATGGCCGTATAGGGCTTCAAAAAGGGCTACTTCCGCATGCGCAACATAAAGACTTCGTGTTCCGGTCACGTGACTTTCGCTTCCGTGTGACGTCATTTCTGGTCTACGTCACTTCCGGTGATCCACCACGATCCACCACGTCTAATACGACCCGAACTGCACTCGTTTTACTTCTGGAAAACTTTGATCTTACATTGGCAAGGCAGGAGTGAGTGTATTTGTCTGCTACAGGAACGACCAAAATATGATCTGATACACATATATCTAATTTATAATTTGATTACATATAAGACCGTTTAAATGTAAAGTAAGAATTTTCAAACTGACTTATAATTGCTATCAAAATACTATTCCAATGAAAATAAAGAAAAAAGAACAGACATTTACATGTATTATGGGCAATGATTACAATAAACAAAAGTAACTTTCTTGTTAAACAAAAATAATTTAATTGAATTACCAGAATAAGTTATTGTCTTTGTAAATTCGGTCCTAAATATCGACGACCACATATTTGAAGTACCTCTGCCTTGGCTATTCTTAATTATATCCTTACAGGAATTATGGGTTATCCCTGGTAGATGACTGTTGTTGCGTATGCACTTGGCCATTCCAGTTTTGTGAGATAAATAATTATCATATACGTGACCATTACCTGAAAAACATTGTCAGCGTCAGGACATATAAGGTTTACAGAAAGCAATTTTCCATTCCACAATCTACTCAGTTTCATTGTCTTTTACGAATTGTCGTAATGCATCATACTATTCAATCAAACTAGATTAATGAAAGATCTCACAATGGAACAAACAGAAAAGATTGATGTTTTAAGGGTTGGATCCACGATTTCAAATTAGACTGGCGCAACTGAAAAAATAATTAAAAGTCAAATGTTCTCCCAAACTCCTATTCTACCCAAAAATATATTTTTTCCGATTTTAGGAGGCAACATCTTCTCAACCCGCCCTTGAAACAGCGTCTGTTACCTAATTTACAAATTTTATTGTTTTCCTTTTTTGTTGCTACAATAATGTAATAATAATAAACGAATCGCAACTCCCTTTTTTCTTTCCTTGTTTAAGGCACTAATAACCTTATCATTGTTTTGTACCAATATAAGGTATTAATGATGCACCAAAAATAAATTACTGTTGCAACACCCAGATCGTAAGGGATAATCTGCAGCATTTTGTTTTGATCTACACTGTAGAGACACAAGTCGTCTAAATGGTCGTCTGCAAAAAATAGATCTACTAAATTATATGTTATCTGGCCAATTTTATAGAAATAAAACAAAGTGTCTTTTGCTCATTTATTGAGGGGTTTTATACTTACTACATATAGTATTTATATCATAGCTCCTATTGCAATCTGTTACAACAAAACTATCTGTTACATAGTCCTTACTCAGACTCCTATATGTACATGTTGTCCGGATACAATCGCCGGGACCACTAAATGTCCTATCTGTTATTGCTGAAAAAAAGGAGAAGAAATCACTTGCCACACGTTGTTAGAAAAAAAATTATCTGTTACACAGTTCTGACTCTGTCAACAATCCTGTAAAATTTGGTTTAAATCGGATAAAAGTTGAGCAGAATTGGCGTCAACATACTTAATTCTGAAAAATTCTAAGTCAAAAAGGGGCACAACTCCCACAAAAATTGGCCAATCAATCCGGCGAGCCGGATTTGTTATTTACATAAATGAAAAAAAGTACTGTAACAGGTCGCCTAAAAACTAAATGTACGACAGCTTCATCTACACAAAAACTCCTCTTCATAGAGCCAACGTTACCATTTTGGACCTCGCTTAGGTTGACTCACTGAGAATGTGATGGCCATGCTTACTCCTCTGGATAAAGGATGTCATATTCGCTTTAAAGGGAAGTCGCAGTGTGAATGGTTAAGAATCAAACGTTATATTTTTGATATTCGATTGTTCTGATGCATTTTCACAACCTGTAACTAAATTATTTTTGTTTCTTCGATATTCTACTTTTAATTTTACGTTAATTATTAAAAATGCAGACTACAACAGGAAAATTTTAAAGATTTCTATTATGAATTCCGAGAGATGCTGCATGCGTCTATGCAGTGACATTTCAGTTGATTTCTATGGTTCCCAAGCCGAAATGTCAAGGAAATTTATACAATAAAGACCAAAAAAATGTTCTTGTTTAGGCGATAAATTATTTTTCTTTCCTATCGTAGTATTGATACTAGTTGAACATTTTATTAAAAAATATAAATTTTAAGAAAATCTTACTACGGTAAATAATATATCTGCATGGCGTTGTTTGTGTTGCATATCCCAATGAATTATCTGGTAGACAAGTGCAGGAATTATCCTACAAAATAATATTATAAACACATTATTCACAAGTTTCATTTTTTTTTTTGGTGAACGCAATACACGTATATATCAGTTTTAACTGTTTTCGCAAGCGAAACACAAAAGTCTCCCAAAAGAACTCCCATATCAGATTCCTGGGCATTTTAAAACCCCCTTTCAAAAAAAATTTGATCAGAAGGTTCCCCTTATAATTTACTTTATACATATAGTTGAAATCAAAACATAACACACAGCAGAAACACGTTTTTCTCAAAATTATAGCTTTTTGACTTGGTTTCCATGGCAACCAAATGCTCAATTATCCATAACAATGAATTTCATACCTTGTTTTAAATTGGGCAGGGATTCCCCTTATAACCTAATTAATACATATAGCTGTAATGAAAATACAATTATCAATAATAAACGTGTTTTCTAAAAATTTCAATTTTTTTGTATGGTTTCCATGGCAACAGTACTAACTTTGAAAATTATAGCTTTTTGGCTTGGTTTCCATGGCAACCAAAGGCTCCATTATCGATAACAATGAATTTCATACCTTGTTTCAAAAAAAATTTGGGCAGGGGTTCCCCTTATAACCTAAATAATACATATAGCTGTAATGAAAATACAATTATCAATAATAAATGTGTTTTCTCAAATTTTCACTTTTTTGTATGGTTTCCATGGCAACGGTTCTAATTTTGAAATTTCTAATCCTATGGGACCCTTTCTTACATGACAAGCATCTTTCCTATGCAGTTTCATGGAGTTACAGCCACTAGTTTTCAAGATACAGTGAAAAAATGATGAAAAAAATTCAAAATTTCATGTTCCCATAGGGTTAACATGGAGGACCCCACCCCTATTTGAGCCCCCCAAATGTACCCTTAATGGACCCCCATCTAAAATTTTTTTAAAGATGCACAACTAGATATATGGGGCTTACATGCTACAAAGTTTCAAAGCCCTAGGTTAAAAGGTCTCTGAGATCTACTCTGGACAAGTTCATCCGGACGAGAAGAAAGAAAGAATACTGTGTTCGCAAGCGAAACACAAAAGTCTCCCAAACGAACTCCCATATCGGATTTCTGGGCATTATAAAACCCCCTTTCAAAAAAAATTTGAGCAGGGGTTCCCCTTATAACCTTACTAATACATAATAGCTGTAAAAGGAAAAAAATTCAAAATTTCATTTTTCCCATAGGGTTAACATGGAGGACCCCACCCCTTTTTGAGCCCCCCAAAAGTACCCTTAATGGCCCCCTATCTGAAAATTTTTTGGATGTTGCACAACTACATATATAGGGCTAACATCCTACAAAGTTTGAAAGCTTTAGGTCATATGGTCTCTGAGATCTGTTTCGGACAAGTTCATGCGGACGAGAATAAAGAAAGAAGAATAATAACAAGTGATAACTGTGTTCGCAAGCGAAACACAAAAGTCTCCCAAACGAACTCCCACATCGGATTTCACAGCATTACGAGACTCCTTCTGGAAAAAATTTTGAACAGGGACTCCCCTTACAAACTAATTTATACATGTTGCTGAAATCAAATGACTACATGCATTGCAAAATAAAAACAACACGTTTTTCTTAAAATTGTAGGTTTCTGGGTTGGTTTCCATGGCAACCAAATCCACCAATATCCTGTACATTCAATTTCATACATTGTTTTAAAAAAAAATTGGGCAGGGGTTCCCCTTATTACCTAAGTAATAGATATAGCTGTAATAAAAATATAATTATCAACAGTAATTACGATTTTCTCAAAATTTAGAGTTTTTTGTACAGTTTCCATAATGACCATAGTTATTTTGAAATTTCTCCATCCATTACAATAAATCTTAAACCCCCTTCCGAAAAAAATTTGGGCAGGGGTTCCCCTTATAATCTAAGTAATACATATTGCTGTAATCAAAATACAATTATAAGCAAAAAAATACAATTTTCTCAAAATTTCAAATTTTTTGCATGGTATCCATGGCAACCATCATTATTTTGAAATTTCCCTCATCCATTACCATCCATTACAATCAATTTTAAACCCCCTTCCAAAAAAAAAATTGGGCAGGGGTTCCCCTTATAATTTAAGTAATACATATTGCTGTAATCAAAATACAATTATAAGCAGAAAATACAATTTTCTCAAAATTTCCAATTTTTTGCATGGTTTCCATGGTAACCATTGTTATTTTGAAATTTTCAATACCATGGAACAACGGCAGTAGAATACCGAAGGAACAAGGGAAGCGATGCCTACAAAAATCGAAGTCCAAAGACATGGCAAAAACGGTAACAGATAAAACAAAGACAAAACTAGGACGTGAGACAGCTACAATGCACGGAAATAAAAAGATAACATTAAGAACTAAGGCACTCATAGTGTGAACTCCCATGAAAACCGGGAGTGACATCAGGTGCTCCGGAAGGGTAAGCATGTCCTGCTCCGCTAGCGGCACCCGTCACACTATCAGTGAGTCAATCCGGGGTTGAGTCAAATCCGGTTATGTCAAATCCGTGAAGACGTGAAATCTAGCTAAAAATGTCCGTTTTTATTTGGGACACAGACACGTCATATCTGTCAATGATGTCATGGTGACGGCCATAGAATTTCTGAAGGGATGAAAGTAACAAAGGCTGAACAAATCCCTGACTAAGCAGCTTTTGGGACAGTGTTTTTGCTCTAACTAAAAAGTCACTGTATAAACTGCATGCCCGACAGTAACGAATCAACTGTGAAATGTACACTCCATAGGCTGGAGAGGTAGGTATATTGCTGCTCAGAAAGGGAAAGTTCACAATTGGGAAGTTAAAATCATCACGTTTGTCATACAGCTTAGATTTCAAACGTCCATTTTCGTCAATGTAAATTAAAAGATCTAAATACGAAGCTGAGGTAGGTGTATCGGTAGTCTCTTTAATTCCAAGCTCATTGGGATAGATCTGGTGTAAATATTCCTTGAATTTTGGATTATTAAGAGAAAGTACATCGTCTATGTAGCGGAAGCTGAAATTAAAGGACTGGGCTAAATGTTTTTGTTTTTTCTGTGTAAGCCCTTTCTTACATGACACACATGGAACTCTTACATTCTTACATGGAACTCTTTCTTACATGACACACATCTTTCTTATGAAGTTTCATTGAGCTAGTATTAAAAGTTTTTGAGATACAGTGAGAAATATGGTGCAAAACAGTCAAAATTTCATTTTCCCATAGGGTTAACATTGGACAACCCCACCCCTTTTTGAGCCCCCCAAATGTACCCTTAATGGACCCCTCCTGGAAATTTTTTTCCTGATTGCACATCTAGATATATGGGGCTAGCATCATACAAAGTTTCAAAGCTTTAGGTGTTATGGTCTCTGAGATCTGGTTCGGACAAGTTCATTGCGACCGGAATAAAGAAGGATGGAAGAATAACAAGTAACAAGTAATAACTGTGTTCGCAAGCGAAACACAAAAGTCTCCCAAACGAACTCCCATATCGGATACCAAGGCATTACGAGACTCCCTTTTGAAAAACATTTGGGTAGGGGTTTCCCCTCATAACCTATGTAAAAATTCTGGTTTTGCTTATATGACAACGAAATGCTCTTTTGTTCATTACATCCAATTTCAGACCTTTCCAAAAAAAAATTTGGGCAGGGGTTCCCCTTATAACCTATTAAATACATATTTCTCAAAATTCCTTTTTTTGTCACAAAACTCAATTTTTTAACAAAAAATATGTTTCTGATTTTGTTTCCATGGCAACAAAGTGCTCTGTTGTCCATTACATCCACTTTCAGACACTTTCCAAAAAAAAAAAAAAAAAAANAAAAAAAAAATGGGCAGGGGTTCCCCTTATAAGCTATGTAATACATATTTCTCAAAATTCCTTCTTTTTTATCAGAAAACCTGATTTTCCCCAAAAATATGCTTTTGATTTGTTTCCATGGCAACCAAATGCTCTTTGTCCATTACATCTAATTACAGATCTCTTTCCAAAGAAAATTTGGGCAGGGGTTCCCCTTATAACCTATTTAATACATATTTCTCAAAATTCCTCCTTTTTGGTCAGAAAACTCAATTTTTCAACAAAAAATACGTTTCTGGTTTTGTTTCCATGGCAACAAAGTGCTCTTTTGTCCATTACACCCAATTTCAGACCTTTTCCGAAAAAAAAAATTGGGCAGGGGTTCCCCTTATAACCTTTGTAATACACATTTCTCAAAATTCCTTCTTTTTTTATCAGAAAACCTGATTTTCCCCCAAAATATGCTTCTGGTTTTATTTCCATGGCAACAAAGTGCTCTTTTGTCCATTACACCCAATTTCAGACCCTTTCCAAAAAAAAATTTGGGCAGGGGTTCCCCTTATAATCTAAGAAATACAAATTGCTGTAATTAAAATACTATTACCATCAAAAACTACTATTTTCCCCAAATTTCCACTTTTTGGCATGGTTTCCATGGCAACGGTAGTTATTTTGAAATTTCCAATGCTGTGGAACCCTTTCTTACATGACCATAACCTTTCAGATGAAGTTTCATGGAGCTAGTGTTAATAGTTTTTGAGAAACAGTGAAGAATATGATGAATATCATTCAAAATTTAATTTTCCCATAGGGTTACTATAGGACGACCCCACCCCTTTTTGAGCCCCCAAATGTACCCTTAATGGACCCTCTTTCAAAAAATTTTTGATGATTGCACATCTAGATACATGGGGCTAATATCCTACAAAATTTGAAAGCTCTACGTCTGATGGTTTCTGAGATTTTGTGCGGACAAGTTCATTGTGGACGAGAAGAAAGGGAAAGAAGAATAATAATAAGAAAAGCAACAAAAACAATAAGTCTCCCAAACTTCGTTTGGGAGACTTAATAACTGTGTTCGCAAAGCGAAACACAAAAGTCGCCCAAACCTCCCATGGATCGCCATCCTAACAATATTTCTTCTAAAATATGTTCTACACTTCATACACAACCTTCCTATCAAATTTCATGAGGTTTGGAGCACTTTTAATTTTCCCGCATTTTTTCAGTTTCCATGGCAACGGTCGCCATTTTGAAAATTTTTTTCACCTCAAAATATGTTCTACCCTTTATACACAACCTTTCTGTCCAATTTCATGCAATTTGGAGCACTTTTAATTTTCCCGCCTTTTTTCAGTTTCCATGGCAACGGCGGCCATTTTGAAAATTCCAAGACTGAAATGCACATCTTGGGACGAGCTTCCATCATGCTGTGAAGTTTGGTTAAGATTGGACCAAAGGTCTCCGAGAATTTGGTGGGACAAGTTCACAGACGGAAGAAAGAGAGGAATAATAATAATAATAATAATAATAATAATAACAAGTAATAACTGTGTTCGCAAGCGAAACACAAAAGTCTCCCAAACGAACTCCCATATTCAGCAACCCTGCTGTCAAATTTCATGCAATTCTGAGCACTTTGAATTTTCCCGCCTTATTTCGGTTTCCATGGTAACGGTCGCCATTTTGAAAATTTTAAGACCAAAAATCAATTCTGTGCATGCTAGGCAATCTTTCTGTCAAATTTCATCCAATTCTGAGCACTTTGAATTTTCCCGC
The DNA here is from genome assembly GCA_002080025.1 of Modiolus philippinarum. Taxonomy (NCBI): domain Eukaryota; kingdom Metazoa; phylum Mollusca; class Bivalvia; order Mytilida; family Modiolidae; genus Modiolus; species Modiolus philippinarum. The sequence goes on along the minus strand of MJUU01014394.1, from coordinate 78,496 downwards.
CTTTTTCAGTTTCCATGGCAACGGTCGCCATTTTGAAAATTTTCAGCCCAAAAATCAATTCTATGAATGCTAGGCAACCTTCCTGTCAAATTTCATCCAATTCTGAGCACTTTGAATTTTCCCGCCTTTTTTCAGTTTCCATGGCAACGGTCGCCATTTTGAAAATTTTAGGACCGAAAATTAATTCTATGCATGCAAGGCAACCTTCCTGTCAAATTTCATCCAAATCTGAGCACTTTGAATTTTCCCGCCTTTTTCAGTTTCCATAGCAACGGTCGCCATTTTGGAAATTCCGAGCCCGGATGGCACATCTTTTCATTGGCCTCTACCAGCATGTGAAGTTTCATGAAGTTCCAGTGACCGGTCTTCGAGATATGTCCCGGACAAAAATTTTTCGCCGGAAGAAGAAGAAGAATAATAATAAGAATAATAAGAACTGAGCAAAAACAATAAGTCTCCACAAACTTCGTTTGGGAGACTTAATAAGAAACGGAGCAAAAACAATAAGTCGCCAAACTTCGTTTGGGCGACTTGATAATAATAAGAAACGCAACAAAAACAAAAAGTCTCCCAAACTTCGTTTGGGAGACTTAATAAGAAACTCAACAAAAACAATAAGTCTCCCAAACTTCGTTTGGGAGACTTAATAACAAGTTATAACTGTGTTCGCAAGCGAAACACAAAAGTCTCCCAAACGAACTCCCATATCGGATTCCTCGTCATTATTAAACCCCCTTTCAAAAAAAAAATTTGAGCAGGGGCCCTATAATTTACTTTATACATATAGTTGAAATCAAAACAAAACACACAGCAAAAACTAGTGGCTCAGACACTGAGCCTGTATCGCTCACCTGACAAAATGCTGAAGCAGGGTTTTCGATGTTGTGCATGGTGGCAATGTTTTTTATGTGAATTTCCCATAGGGCCAAAATAAACTATGTTCTGTGCTGGCGGCCATGTTTTTTTTTTGGGATCCGAACGAAATGACCAATCTTTGTTAAGGACCTTCAGTTCATCATGCCTGTAAAGTTTGGTTGAATTTGCTTCAGCAGTTTCAGAGCAGAAGAAGAAAATGTGAATTTTCCCATAGGGCCAATGTTAAACTATCTTCCGTGCTGGCGGCCATTTTTGTTATCGGATCAGAACAAAATGAGCAATCTTTGTTAAGGACCTTTAGTACATCATTCCTGTAAAGTTTGGTTGAATTTGCTTCATTGGTTTCAGAGGAGAAGATGAAAATGTGAATTTCCCATAGGGCCAATGTTAAACTCTCTTCCGTGCTGGCGGCCATTTTTGTTATCGGATCAGAACAAAATGAGCAATCTTTGTTAAGGACCTTTAGTACATCATTTCTGTAAAGTTTGGTTGAATTTGCTTCAGCGGTCAGAAAATGTGAATTTTCCCATAGGGTCCAATGTTAAACCTAAGTTCCGTGCTGGCGGCCATGTTTTTTATCGGATTGGAACGAAATGAGCAATCTTTGTAAAGGACCTTCCATACATCATTCCTGTATTTTTGGTTGAATTTGCCTCAATGGTTTCAGAGGAGAAGATGAAAATGTGAACTGCCCATAGGGCCAATGTTAAACTATGTTCCGTGCAGTCGGCCATGTTTTTTATCGGATCGGAACGAAATGAGCAATCTTTGCTAAGGACCTTAAGTACATCATTCCTGTAAAGTTTGGTAACATTTGCTTTAGTGGTTTCAGAGGAGAAGAAGAAAATGTGAATTTTCCCACAGGGTCCAATGTTAAACCTAAGTTCCGCGCTGGCGGCCATGTTTTTTATCGGATCGGAACGAAATGAGCAGTCTTTGTAAAGGACCTTCCATACATCATTCCTGTAAAGTTTGGTTGCCTTTGCTTCAGTGGTTTCAGAGCAGAAGAAGAAAATGTGAATTTTCCCATAGGGTCCAATGTTAAACCTAAGTTCCGCGCTGGTGGCCATGTTTATTATCGGATCGGAACGAAATGAGCAAACTTTGTAAAAAACCTCAAGTACATCATTCCTGTAAAGTTTGGTTGAATTTGCTTCAGTAGTTTTAGAGGAGAAGATGAAAATGTGAATTTCTCATAGGGCCAATGTTAAACCTAAGTTCCGCGCTGGCGGCCATGTTTTTTATCGGATCGGAACGAAATGAGGAATCTTTGTAAAGGACCTTCCATACATGATTCCTGTAAAGTTTGGTTGAATTTGCCTCAGTGGTTTCAGAGGAGAAGATGAAAATGTAAAAAGTTAACGGACGGACGCCGGACGCCAAGTGATGAGAAAAGCTCACACTGACCCTTTGCGTCGGGTGAGCTAAAAATACGTTTTTCTCAAAATTATAGCCCTCTGGCTTGGTTTCCATGGCAACCAAATGCTTGATTATCCATAAAACCCATTTGATACCCTGTTTCAAAAAAAAAAAAAAATTGGGCAGGGGTTCCCCTTATTATCTATGTAATACATATAGCTGTAATAAAAATAGAATTGTGCAGGAATTCCACTTATAATTTACTTTATACATATAGATGAAATCAAAACATAACATGGAACAAAAAACATGTTTTTATCAAAATTATAGCTTTCTGGCTTGGTTTCCATGGCAACCAAATACTCGAGTATTCATTAAAACCCATTTGATACCCTGTTTCAAAAAAAAATATTGAGCAGGGGTTCCCCTTATTATCTAAGTAATACATATAGCTTTAATAAAAATACAATTATCAACAGTAAATACGATTTTCTCAAAATTTTAATTTTTTGGTATGGTTTCCATGGCAACCATAATTTTTTTGAAATGCCCAATACTGTAAATCTTTGTCTTACATCACACACAACCTTCCAATGAATTTTGACAGAGCTAGGTATAATAGTTTTTGAGATACAGTGAAAACATTCAAAATTTCATTTTCCCATAGAGTTACTATAGGACGACCCCACCCCTTTTTGACGCCCCCTAAAGTACCCTTAATGGACCCCCTTTTTTTTAAAAATTTTTGATGATTGCACATCTAGATAAATGGGATCATTAGTATGCCAAGTTTGAAACTTCTAGGTCTAATGGTTTATGAGATCTGCTTCGGACAAGTTCATTACGACGAGAAGGAAGATGGAAGAATAACTAGATTTGCAATTGCAAGCAATAGCTGATGTCGCCCCTGGCAGCCAATTCGATGATTCCATCTTGTTCGTAGTGTCAAAATCTACCCAGAAATCAATTTTCGTTGAAATCCGACAACGTTAAAATTTTGACGTATTTTGGCGGCCATCTTGGAAATGGTGGCCATTTTGCAAATAAATATATTAAAACGCACATCTTCAAATGGTGATCCAACTTTGTGCCAAGTTTCATGAAGTTCTTATCATGCATCACTGAGTTATTTCATGGACAACTTTTGGCTGGAATAATAAAGAATAATAATAATAACGAGTGATGATATGTTTGCATGCAAACACAAGTCACCCAAACCAGATTCCATATCCAATTGCTTCTTGAAAAAATGCTGTGTTGTATATTTATCACCAATGATTGAAATAATGTGTTCTGAAATATTTGTTTCTATTCATAAACTCATTATCTTTTCGTCTATCTGTGTTAGTAGTACTTTTATTCACAGGAAGTGTATGTACTGGATTGCATCAGAAAGGAAGTTGCGTCATATTGGTTTTATTATTGATTCACTGATGAAACCAACATTCAAAGCTTAATATGTACATTTTTTATTGATACTTTAACGTGAAATAAAGCTTTAGAGCTGTGACCTTGACCTCATTTTGAAGGTCCAGTCTTCCTGGACATTTTGTACGTTGAATGTCTTTTAGTATCTTCAATGGTATTTGAGCTTTAAGCAAAAACACAAAATTCGGACATCAAAATCGGTTTCCGGTCCATAAACTGAAAACGGTTGGTCCGATAATTTTGGACCCTATGTAACAATTGTAGATCTTAACAAGACACACATTTTTGCCATTACATGTTGTCAGCTATCTATCACGGTTTCTGAGTTGTTACAAAAACAAGGTCTAGGGTCAAAGTTCAAAGTGACCAATGACCTTTGACCTTGGCATTTTTAAATGTAACACATATCACCTAAGTTGAATGGAAAAGGTTTCAGGTTTCTATCTTTTACCGTTTTCGAGAAAAAACATGCTTAAAGAGGTGACGAAACTTTCAAGGGGTACATCGGTACAACGGTACATCATAGAATTTCGGTCCAAATGTAACAAAGGTCCATCATGACCTAATTAACATTTTTGCCATAACAATTTATCAGCTATCATTTACAGTTTTCGAGATATTCCAATCAAAAGATTTGAGGTCAAAGTTCAAAGTGACCAATGACCGTGGTCATTTTGGAAATTCAAAGACCTTCTTGCACATCTTGGGGTGGTTGTCTACATTGATGCCATGTTTCATTAAGTTTGAAATACTCATCTCTGAGATAATGTTTGGACAAAGTTTAAAAAATCCATTGAGGAATAATAATAATAACAAGTAATGATTGTGTTTGGATGCAAACACAGAAGTCACCCAAACGACCCCCTAATCAGAATCCGTGCATTTTTATGAAATTTCATCTAATTTGGAGAACTTTTCATTTTCCCGCTTTTTTCGATTCCATGGCAACGACAGCCATTTTGAAAATTTGCAGACTAAAAATCATTTCTGTGCATGCTAGAGAACATTTCTGTGAATTTTCATCCAATTTGGAGCACTTTTAATTTTCCCGCCTTTTTTCTGTTTCCATGGCAACGGCGGCCATGTTGGAAATTTGAAGACTAAAAATCATTTCTGTGGATGCTAGAGAACATTTCTGTGAATTTTCATCCGATTCGGAGCACTTTTAATTTTCCCGCCTTTTTTCTGTTTCCATGGCAACGGCGGCCATTTTGAAATTTTAAGACCAAAAATCAACTTTTCATTTTCCCACTTTTTCCGATTCCATGGCAACGACAGCCATTTTGAAAATTTGCAGACTAAAAATCATTTCTGTGCATGCTAGAGAACATTTCTGTGAATTTTCATCCAATTTAAAGCACTTTTAATTTTCCCGCCTTTTTTCTGTTTCCATGGCAACGGCGGCCATGTTGGAAATTTGAAGACTAAAAATCATTTTTGTGCATGCTAGAGAACATTTCTGTGAATTTTCATCCGATCCGGAGCACTTTTCATTTTCCCGCCTTTTTTCTGTTTCCATGGCAACGGCGGCCATTTTGAAAATTTTTAGACCAAAAATCATTTCTGTGCATGCTAGGGTACATTTCTGTAAATTTTCATCCAATTTCGAGCACTTTTAATTTTCCCGCCTTTTTTCCGTTTCCATGGCAACGGCGGCCATTTTGAAAATTCCAAGACTTGATTGCACATCTAGACATGGGTATCTACCATGGTGCCAAGTTTCATTAAGTTTGGTCCATCCATGTTTGAGAAAACGCGAGGACAAAAAAAAAAAGACGGAAGAAGAATAATAATAAAGAATAATAATAAGAAACGGAGTAAAAACAATAAGTCACCAAACTTCGTTTGGGTGACTTAATAAGAAACAGAGTAAAAACAATAACTCACCAAACTTCGTTTGGGTGACTTAATAACTAGATTTGCAATTGCGAGCAATAGCTGATGTCGCCCCTGGCAGCCAATTCGATGATTCCATCCTGTTCGCAGTGTCAAAATCTACCTAGAAATCAATTTTCGTTGAAATCCGACAAAGTTGAAATTTTGACGTATTTTGGCGGCCATCTTGGAAATGGCGGCCATTTTGAAACAAAAAATATTAAAACGCACATCTTCATATAGTGATCCAACTTTATGTCAAGTTTCATGAATTTCTGATCATGCATCGCTGAGTAATTGACCGGACAAACTTTGGCTGGAATAATGATAAGGAGAAACGGAGGAATAACAATATGTCGTCCCGACTACGTCTGGGGCGACATAATAATAATAATAAGAAACGCAACAAAAACAATATGTCTCCAAACTTCGTTTGGGAGACTTAATAATAAGAAACGCAACAAAAACAATAAGTCTCCCTAATAATAAGAATCGAAACAACACTTAATAATAAGAAACGCAACAAAAACAATAAGTCTCCCAACTTCGTTTGGGAGACTTAATAATAAGAAACGCAACAAAAACAATAAGTCTCCCAACTTCGTTTGGGAGACTTAAATATGAACATCAATAAAATAAGACCAAAGTATAAAATCACTTTTATTGTTTTAACCAATTATGTATTAACTTCAACAGCTTGATAATACGTTTGGGTGCTACCGAGAAACCACATTCGTGAAAACAGTGCCATATTTTAACATATGACACATATTGTAGTCATCAAGACAGCATTATTCGTAAGAGTATATATACAATATATTCTGATCGTTATATGTCTAAAAAGGTAAATCAAATTTACAATCAAACAACAAAATGATAAGATTGTCAAAAATCAATTAATTTTCAAATATTGTTGTTTGAGGGGAGACATCACGGCCAAAATGCTCATTGTTTGGCGACATTTTTCAACAGAATTGATGTCGTGTTTTTGGTAATGAGTTTGGCCTCCTGTTTTAAGAAAAAAAACAAAAACGCAAATTAAGGTAAGAAAATGTTTAGGAAGTCCAAGGCCCAAACCTCCGCCAAAATCAGTGGACCGGAAACAAACTAGAACTTGATCGATACATTGTGTGACTTTTGGAGGTTGACCTACATACAATACCTGCAATAGTTTAGAAAAAAAAATTGGAAACTGAAATTTTACCATATTTTTTTAAGTCCAAGCCCCTAGCTCCATGAAATCGTCGACCGGAACCAAACTCAAATTTGACCTGCATGTATTCTCACATGCCAAATATTTGATACATACTTGAAATGGTTTAGAAAAAAAGCGAAAACTGAAAATTTTCCAATTTTCCATGTCGAAGGCCGAGAACTCCGTCAAAAAACAATGGATGCAATCAATAGAATAGAATAGTGGTGTGGAAAAACTGCTGAGAGACTGAAGAACGCATGGATAGAGCGCAAACCTTGGTAAATGACTGAAAACTCGTTTGTATCAACGTTACAGTACTAAACATACATTTAATAATTTCGGTATTTAGTTATAATTTACCTTATGTGCAAAATATGTCATATTGTTCCTCAGACATTTGTCCTGACAGCCGCCCAACGTACCGTGAAACTGTACTGTATTTATACCAGGTATTGACGAAAAACAACCTGTAAAGGAGATTTTTCCACAGTTAAATATTTACTAACTATGGCAAAGAGCTAGGCTTCATGCTTATTTATCACACTTTACTTCAATTTTCAGTTCATAACCCTTGATTATAGAGTAACACACAATTATTGACTCCTAACTCCTCAGAACAAATGCTCTCAATGCATAGTTATTTAACCAAGGAACAAGACTACTAAAATAAAGTATTGTGCGGTGATCATTGACAACTGTTCTTTTTTTCATTTATTTTTTTTTGTTTTTTGTTTGTTTGTTTTTTTTTTTGAAGAGCTTATGTTTTGAAAGGTGTACATAGTCATTTAAATCTAAAGTACTTCTGTAGTTGTTTCATACTCCCTTTGTTTTTATGGGTTGAAAATCTAGAAGGTGAACCTTATAATTAGAAAAATATAGTTGTATTCAACATTTTACTATATCTGCATAGATTTTTTAACATGCAATCAGAACTTACGCAACACGAATAAAGTAGTGCATATTTTTTCAGCTGGTTCTTTTGGTCTTTTGTGATTTCATGTTTATATCCGTATATTTAGTTCTTTCAGTTTCATTTCAGAACTCCCTCAGTCCTGTTGCTGACTGAATTTTACTGTTATTACGAATGTTTTTTGATTCATCACATTGGCTATAGGGGGAAGGTTTTGGCCGAATAAAACTAGTTTAACCCCGTTGCAGCAGATTTGCGCCTGTCCAAAGTCAGCCTTTGTGTGTCTTGTCTGTTTTCTACCTAGTTTACTTTATGTCAATAGGAATCTAGGATGGTGTTTATTTCGCTGAACTTCATTACTCTTTATTTAGGGGCCGACTCCGACCTGCCATAGGGTGTGGGGTTTCCTCACCGTTCATTGAAGATCTTATAGTGGCTTTGAGTTGTTATTACTCCCTTTTTTGGGTCGTTGTCTCTTTGACAATTTCCCCGTTTCCCTTCTTTTTTCTACAGGTAATCAACGTAAGCTCTGCCGTGTTATTATTTTTTTTTTAATTTCAGCCGAATCCATTGATATATCAAAGTTGGTTTTGACTTTTTTTTAAATTTGCAATTTTAAATTCATTTAAGTAATCTCTTAAAACATTAGAAGTCATAAAATAGATATATCAAGACACTCGGCCTTGACATGATGACACATTTGCGATGGTAAACAAAATATAGTTTTGTAAACAGCCTTAGGAATCCAAAATTAAAAACTTAAATGGCTATTCATACATTATGGTACTTGATGTATATGAATTATTTTTGTTTTGGTTTTTGTTGGTTGTTTTAGCATGTATCCACAATTAATTATTGTGACCATTTCGAGTTATTGTTACAACGATCCCACCAAGGTAATTTCATACATTAAAGTTAATATTGTTAATATCAAGTAGAATTTTTATAACAAACCTAACTGTTCCATCCAATTAGTTTTGTAAACAGCCTTAGGAATCCAAAATCTCTCATTCGTTTTTGAGTATCTTTGTCTTAATATTGCTGAGTTGCTCTCTATCGTTGTACACTGATCTTTACATTTCTGGTCCGCACTTAACCACGTAGATTCCGCTTCAATTCCTAAAAATGTAATAAATCATGATATTTCCATGTTTCCTATAAAATTAAGTTGAATGGAAAGGATGTATCCTTTTTTTATTTTACCTTGTCCTATACTAGCAAAGGCATTGTAATTCACATAGGACGAGGGTACATGCACAACAGGAAAGGCTTTCTCTGCCGAAGTGTCCAGTATCAAGTTGTTTTTCCGAGTTGTTACAATAATTAAATTATTAAAGTCGTATGTTGGCATGGTGGCCTTCCTTTTACCGCTGCAGTATGTGTTTTCACAAAATACAACGTCATTAATCTAATATTCATTAAACACCAATTTGGCTCTGTATTCTGAAACGGATAACGCTACAAATTATACTCCAACAAATGTATTATTCTTTCGTATAAATTGTAGAAATGTTAAGGTAAAATACGTAATGATATATAACCTAAATCTGATGTTTTTTTTTAAAATTTTAAGTCGTATGATATGAAATTATTAAACTTCTCTTTTTGAAAGATTCAAATTCATACGCACCATTTACAAAATTATGCAAGAGTATGAAGTAAAAACATTCCGTTCCGCAAATAACATATGATATACCCTTTTCTCTTTTTTCGAATCTATTCCAAATCAACCTTAATTGAGGTACTCATTTTCAAATAATTGGAAATACATCAAATCCAGTAACGGTAAAATAATTATTTTTTATCTAATATATAAATGTAAATAAATGCAAACACCACATACCTTGGTGGCCAGTTGCACAAATTAAGAGGGCGATTAATAATATCTCAAACATAGGTTTAACTGAAAATAGAGTTATATAATTAATATCAAACATGTCACTATTTAATACGATATTTATACATTTTTGTGTATTCAAGGTAACGCTATGATGTTAAATGTCATTTTTACTGTTTTTATATACAATTTATATGTTTTACATGTAAACTGTTTTAGCCAGTTGACCTCGTCACATGTGAAAGAAGAGGATAATGTTTTCTGGTTACGTTTGATCGAAATACCATATCATACATTTACAAGACGTGTGTAAGAAATAAAGACATGGACAAGTAATTCAACATCATCCCAATAAGACGTTCACTTGCATCGGCTTCTCGAATTCAAAAGGGACAAAAGGCCAACATTTACATAATTCTGTGTGTACTTTAATATAACAGAACCCGCATTTAAATATTATTTCTCTAAACATCATTCATATTTAACCTACAATGGGAGCCACCGTTTCAACTGAAAATGATTTCAACTCATATATTTTTTGTGTTTTCCTCCTTGATTTTATTTTTGTCGACAAGTTAAATTATTAAGATACAAAAGTAAGTAAAATGGAAATTATTACCAAATTAACTTTTATCGGGTTAATCTATAAAATATGAAAAATATTTACCTCCACGAGATCGTAATCCTTGCAATGTTTTGAGATATAAGTGACGTTTATTCTGAAATTTACTCCTATCGAAAAGGTAAGATTTCCGGTTTTAAAATTATCAGGAAAGTTATTGTACATAATTTGGTGTCACGGATTCAAAAGTATTTGTAATTTATCTTTGTTCGAGTGAATAATTGAATATATGTTAACAACACTTTCCTCGGTATGTTACGTTGACAAACGTACACTCTTCTTTTTATCAGAAGATGCAGTTTGTTCAGGAAGAAGTTTTCATTTATTTGCATTACCAAGAAATGATACTGGATAGAATGAATCAAAAGTACATGACATTGTACATTATACAATATATACAAGGAATGTATTCGGCTTGCGAGTGTTGTCATCTTTTAAATATTTTACCTACCAGTCCATAAAAATCAGGCAGATAGCTTAAAAGTGGTGGCATATGAGTAACAAAAATGCAAACTGTAGAACATGGATATAAATAAAACTTATCCTACAACATTGTTTTGACAAACCATTTTGTTGTTTGCTTTTGCCTTTTTGAAATCTGATCATTTGAAATTTGGTAACATTGTACTTAAAAAAGACGGGAAATTTTTCCCGCAAAATTATTCACTATATAACCAGTAAAAATTTGCATTTATACTTAACATAAAGATGAATGTAAAAACCTTCCAGGATTTGTTTTTAGGACCAAAAAAAGACATTAAGACCAACATGGTTAAGTTCAATTAATTAAAACTTTATTGTGCCGCTCACTGCCTGACTCTAACATTGATTAGTTCTTAAAACTAATGCCAATTTCAAAAAGGATGGACTATAATACAAACGTTAGACTTAATTTTGATACAAGATAAAAAATGAACGGATATAGAGAAAAGTACTTTGCACATTAAAATAATTTCGGACGCACAGACAAACAGACAGACAGACAGACAGGATAAAAACAATATGCCCCCCGATCCTCGATCTGGGGGCATAAAAATGGGCAATATCATTAATCTTATCCATATAGTAGTCATTACTTTGCGATAGCATGGCATTTTAAACTGCATGCAGTAAATTTTAAGACGGTCTCAATATCAGAGTCTAAAAGAAATGTAAACCTACAAGTGATATAATGGAATATTTGATAAACTTACATTTAAGAAAAGTATACAATATCAACAACAGAAAAATAAATCTTGCATCTCTCTTGTCAGGATACTACACAAGTTCAAACATATCAGGTCTTCTCCGAGCCGAAATCAAAAGGACAAAAAAGCAGGTACATGACCACCGAAAAAATTGTAAACTGCGATGGTTCTGACTTGGTACGAACATTACAAAAGAAATTGCGGGTTTAACCTTCTATTGCGGTAGTGTCAAATAGCAACTTAACAGCATTTGCAGACTGAAAGGTGAAGACAATGAAAATAAATGTTCATCTCAGTGCTCAAAAAGAATATTCAGTCACATTTTGGACCGAAACAAGGGACTGTTATATGTAAAGAAGATTTGAATTTTTAAAATTGGTTTTTGAGAGAATAAAATATGGATTTATAAACTTATACAACACATTTCTTTGAATCGGCAAATGTGTTTGTCTGACGCTACCTTTAATTCACGATTGAAATTTTCCATTAAAAAGTGTGGTACAGAGTATTAAAAAAAAACCCCAAATGTTTTCAGATAATATATTTTTGAATATACAGGATTTTAGATTTTCCAATAAACTTTTCGATTTATCCAGTATTCTTATGTGATTTATGTCATTTCGGGCATAGATAATCTAACAGTAAGAATGATTCCCGTCTTTGACTGCAGACAAATTCATAGTTCCATAGCCCTTTATCTTTGTGAAATGAATAATTCTTGTTATTATATTTTACTAAGTAAAAGAAGATTTAATTGAATGAAAGCAATCATGTGACTTCAAATAACTAAATACCGAAATCACTGTGAATTCATTTTCTGCACATGTGCATTTCGACAACTTATGTCTCTTCAGTGCAGATAAAATCTAAACGTTTGGAAGACCATAAAATCAAAGATGTTAAAAAACTGATAGAGAACAAATACCAAATATGATCTAAATGTAAGGCCAAAATCAGCTAAGGACAGAGCTTTGCAAGAGGGAGATTCTCCTTAGATTTAAATTTTAGATATTGCAAGGTTCGAAATACAATCGGCTTTCGGGTCAGCACCGAAGTACTGACTACTGGGCTGTTATTCAAAATAACTCGGATGTTTTAGCAAACAACCTCGATATGACATCACTGCGGGAACAACCCTATTGTTTCACGCCGAACCCGGATATGACGTCAAAGAGAGAAACGACCCTGTAGATTCTAAATTGCACTAGAAGATTATATCCGTCTTCTTTGTGAGATTAAAGCAATAATACGACCTCCTGATTTGGAATTAATGAAACTGTTTAAAGTATAATAAAACGAGTATGGCCCTCTATTTACGTGAAACATCCAGATTTGTCAACCCTTGGAGGGGTGGGTTCACTCGGGCAGAGCCCTTGCGAAACAACTCCCTCCTCGGGTTGACAAATCTGGATGTTTCCCTTAACACCAGGCCATAATTGTATATTATTAGCTTTACCTGATTTATGGTGATCAATGCCTAGTTCTTTGATAAAGCAATTGTGATAAAGTGTTTTAAATACAAAAACAATGACATTGAATGTTTTGTCTGTAGATACGACAATGTATTTGTTACGTAATGTAGTGAGACACGGGCATCAACATCTTCAAGTACGACAGACCTAATTCAACCTTTTGTTTAGATTGTTTAAATCGACACCACACGAAAGATCAAATGCTTCTTACTCAATCTGACAATGAATCAAGTCCTGTTTTCTGGTCCGTCTCTCTCTAAACCAATATCAAAGCGTAATCCTAAACAGCGTCAGCAACAGAAATACAATTTCACATTAATACGCCGTGGTTCCAAAGGAGACCACCTTCCTTATAAGTTGGTTTTCAATGATCTGAAAGTTTGCAGGTAATGACATGCCAGACGGGATTTCAAAAATTCTCAATTGTCTTTTTATGGAGACTATCCAAAATCCATGACATGTTATAACATGGATGCAGCTTTGCTTTACATCTAGCAATGAAATCCGCTTAAACCTTTGTTAGAGTCCGTCTTATACTTACTGTGAGGTATGAGCAAAGCTCATTGATGAAAGTCTCATGGTGACTTCAAGATGAAGAACAACAATAAAAGCGTTATTCCATTGCTTGATTTTGTTTTTTCCAATGGATTCGTAGTGGTAGAATTACATGTTAATTATCAGCAATAATAAAACAAAAAATGGCTAAAATTAACTCTTTATAAAGACAAAAAAAAAAATATGAATTAAATGTACAGTATATAACTTATCTGACAATTATGAAGTCTAAATAAATATCCAAATTAATAATCCACTGAAGTCCACCAATAAATGTCCAGATGAATATCCCTTACAATCCGCACTAAATAATCAATAATTCGCAATAACTGATGCCGATTTCCAATACAAAAGATACGCGTTATAATCATGTATAGACTTATTCAACTGACTGCCTTAACCCTTTTCTGCTTCCTTATATTTATACATACAAGGTATCTAGAATATTCTTTAACAATAAACATCCAGAAAACCCTCCATTAACTGACATTATTATGTAAGATTGTTCCAGAAATTTCTAATACGTTAAATACCAGAACATTCTACATGATCTTGTAAGAAACTTGACCATTGTTTATTGTAAAGTTACATTACTAGGCCAAAAAAAAATTACATAATATTAAGGCCTACAAAATAAAACCAATTAATACAATGCATTTTAAAAATATTAACAATATTTAATTACCTTTAACAGTAGAGACTTTGTCTCATGTGATTTATGCTCTCTATACATTTCAGTTCTGGTGTACTTGTTTTCGAGAGAATTTGCCGCCGTGCGCGGTCCCGGCTGAAGAATAGGCCCGCAGCATCCTCTGAGCTTGGAGTATGAGCCATCCTAACAGAGGACCCCGAGGGAACCCCGGGATATAGAAATAGGACCCAGTATCTCCGGCTTGCGGGGTGAGACCCCTCCTAAACGGAGGCTGACCCCGAGGGTCCCGGGATATAGAAATAGGACCCATTCCGTGGTTGTGCGGGATTAATAAATACACACCCATCTTTCGGATGGGATGTAAACTCAGGTCCACGTGTTGGAAGAAATGCCACGCTTCCTGCACGTTAAAGAACCCTTGTAGCAAGCTCTTTGTGGGGTGGTCCGTAGGTGATCGGCTACAAGGCTAAATTCCCCGCCCTTGACGATTTCACCCTACTTTTCCAGTGGCAGTCAGAATTTCCCGTCCCATGGCCATTTCCATACCCCAAAGTGATTATTTATCAACAAACTTGTTCTCGTCTTGATATAGCTGAAATATTGCTGAGTAGACGTTAAACAATATTCAATCAATCAATCAATCGAGAGAATTTGTGATATGGATACAGCATCATACTCTCAAATCTCAGCCCTTAATTTTTTTGTAATGTCAATTTGTTATTCTGACTACGGATTTATTGTGCCAACATCTTTCTATTGACTATCCTACTATTGACTCGACGAGTGCCTGTGGTTGACCGTTTATACTCTGTGATTGTCTTTTGTTGTTTTTTTGTCGGGCAACGGATGAAAGCGATTGTAAGAACACTTTGCCAGTTAATTTTATGTTTGTTGATGATCCCGCATCCATGAGATGTAAAAAATGAATGTAGCATTGCTCGACATCTAGCAATGAATCCCACTAAAACCGGTGGTAAGGGCCTTCTTGAACTTACTTTGAAGTGTGAGCAAAGTGCATTGTTGAAGACCTCATGATGACAAAAATAACAGCGTTGTTCCATTGATGGTTTATACCATCTATTTGTAGACACTTTTTCTCATATGCATGTACTCCATATCCCTTCATTGATTATTTAAGATTGGATGTACATTAGGAAAAGTATCTACAAATGCATGGTAGAAGCAAGCAAAGGAAAAACGCTTTTATTGTTCTTCATCATGAAGTCACCATAAGGCCTTCAAAAATGAGCATTGCTCATACCTCATACTTAGTTCGAGATGGCCCCTAGCAGAATTCTTTGCTTAATGTCGAACAACGCTACATTAATGTCTTTTCTAGTTATGGATAACAAAATACCGAAGTTACCGTAAATTTATTTTCTGCATATGCACATTTCGACAACTTATGTCTCATCAGTGCAGATCAAACCAAAACATTTGTAAGTCAATTAACCGAAAAACGTGTTAAAGCTGATAGAGAACAAATAACCAAAGGATCTAAATAGAAAAGCCAAAATAGAGCTAAGGTCAGAGCTATGCCTGAGGGAGATACTCCTTAGCTTTAAACAAAATTTTGCAAAATTTAGATATTGTAAGTTTCAAAACAATCAGTTTTCGGGTCAGCACCGAAGTACTGACTACTTGGTTGGTGAAAACCCTCGGAGACTAACAGTCCACCAGCAGCGGCATCGGCCCAGTGGTAATAAATAACAAAATACCGAAGTTGCCGTTTATTTATTTTCTGTATGCGGAATCGTCAAGAAACAAATTAAATCTTGCAATCACTATCATTTGTTGCCCACCAAAACATAGAGGCAAACACCGGGCACTCATCAAGTCCATTGTAAGAAAACTTGGCATTTCTAAATAGTGAGATTTGAGAAATATAATCGGGTGGTCAGAGTAACATTTGGAAATCACAAAAATAATAAATTCCCAAACTTGAAAGAATGAGAGTATATCCATATGAGAAATTCTCTACTATAATCTATTCAGGAGTGAAAATATTTATGCTACCTTTCTCGAGTCCGAAAGCTCGTAACTTTTTTCAAAACGTTAACTCAAAGAGAAAACAATGATGTACGAACGTGATGACCAGGTGAATACAAACTATTCACATGTCTTTGAATTACAAAAACAGGATAACAGCAAACACCTACAATGGCCAGGAACTACAATCACATGCCACAATTTACAAGCAAGCTTCACCAGAAAAACAAAAATGAAAACAAGAGACAAACATAAATAACGATAGGAACTCGGGATAGCCGGCACTAGCAAAAGCCAGTGGTAGGGTTATACCGGTTTATGGGGACCCAAACCTCCCCTTTCTCTATCCCGTTTCCAACATGCGAATAAAACCCAATGCAGGTATATATATATATATATATTGATTGATTGATTAGTTAGAGTTTAACGTCCAATGAGCAATATTTCAGCTATATCAGGACGAGAACAAGTTAATCAATTCAAAACAAATTGTAAGTAAAAGAAGAAAGAAATAAAGGTGGAAGGGACAACCGGGGCAACGACTTTTGATTGCCACTGGAAAAGGGGAGAAATGGGTAGGGGCAGGAAATTTAGCCTTCTATACGACACCCAGTGCGTCTGCTCTCTTTAGAGAAATATAGAAGGGGTCTTTATACTGCATAGAGCGTGGCGTTTCTCCACACAGTTTGGCTACAATGGTTCGCGGTCAGGCTTTCCGTATTATGACCTGACTACCCCGCAAAGACAGGGCATTCCCCTATCCACCACCTGGGGACGCGCCCGGCAGCTCTGTAGCCAAAGCCCCTGAAAACCTATTCAGGTGCCGGGTATATATATATATATATATATATATATATATATATCAAAATACCGAAGTTACTGGGAATTTAGTTTCTGCATATGAAATCAGAAACAAATCTGTTGTTTGTGTCTGCCACCAAAAGTTCTGATTCGATAATGTTTTTATACACGACTGCGTAAAAATCTTCGGCTGGCATGCAATAAGTTCATTACATTAACATCACTGCACCAAAGACTTGGCAAATTTCCCAGGCATTTGATACTGTAATTTCAACCATAAAGCAATTCTTCTATTAAAATAGTTCTGAATCCTAAGACATGAGCTATCGGAATATTGGTAAATCTTTTCAATTATATGAACTCGCAAGTGGGAGTGATCATAATCAGTAACATGACTAGAGATATTAAGGCAAACCAGAAATGAAAACACAAACGGATAGGACAGAATCAAAGAAAAGAAATAAACAAAAGATTAGTACGAAAATGTAACCATACACTAGAGCCGGTATCACTCGCAGTATTTTTTTTTATAGAAGGACCACTTCTTCAATCAAAATACTCGATAAATATTAATCTCGATCGTCGATTTATTTATGAAGTTTCGTTCCCTTATGAAAAGTAAAAAAATCACTTAAAACTATCAAGTTTAAGGGGAAAATACACATATTAAATTATTATACAAATGCAATAAGTTGTGTCAGCTGAGATAAGGGGTCTGAATGTAATCTTTTTTTTAAAAACAACAGCTAAATAATGGCAGTAGAATACCGAAGGAACAAGATTACATAAATCAAAGTCCAGAGGCAAGGGAAACGCAAGAACAATAGAAGACGGAATACCAAAGATCACTACACAACCACAAAACGCAAACACTACAGATACAACAATAAAATCTAAAGCACTAACAGTGTGAACTCCCAAAAAGAGTGACATCAGGTGCTCCGGGAGGGTAAACATGTCCAGCTCTGTATACAGCGAGAGTCAAACTGTCAGTTGGTCAATCAAGGGTAAAGTCAGAATCCGGGAAGAGGTGAATCTAGCTGAAAATGTGAGTTTTTATTTGTGACGCCGACATTTCATATCTATCTATGATGTCGTGGTGACGGTCATGGAATTTCTGAAGGGACGAAAGTAACAACGGCTGAATATAGTTTTGACTAAGCATTTTTTGACACTGGTTTTGCTCTTTTCAGAAAACATGGTTATTTTTTCACTGGATAAGAACTATAGAATCTGGAATTATTTCACAATTGCGAAGTGGAACCGGCTTGTCTTAAAAATGAAAAAGAAAACTTGCTATTAATGTTTTTGCCTTGTGTCCAACAGTCACTCTGTACATCTCGTTAATGATATATGATGGATTCTTCTTGTAAATTGTTAAGCGTACTCATGTTGTGTCTGTTTTTTTTTGTGTGTTATTTCCGATATTTCCATTGTCATTGGATTATACGTTTTGGTTAGTAGTTGTAATGGCCATCTGTACAAAATAAATTTACATTAATTTTGGTATTTATCATTTATCACCACAGGTTCGATGCCTTTGTTGGTGGTACACGAAGGTATCCACCAACCCAGTAGTAAGTAGTCTTGAACTGGCCTGAAAAAAAAAAATACTAGAGTACAAAAGTTCGTGATAAACAGTAACTTTTGTTATGCTGTACACGTGTTTCAAGGAATAACCTCTTATCAGCATTATTACAATCAAACAATAAGGAAAGCCAAATCTAGTAAAAAAAGAAGTACTCATAGCCAACAATACCGAAATAGGATGCCAAATTCAGTACCGAGGACATTTATCGAGTGCCACACACCGACAATCGACTTAATTTAAAAACTTACAATTTCTTAAATATATTTTTATAAACTGAATAACATCTTTTTGCAAAAGCCCTATTCTTTGGCCTTCAGATTAGATCCTATCGGTTATATGTTCTCAGTCAACTTTAATACATCTTTCGTTTTATGGCATGTTTTTCTTACATTATTTGGATTTGATCTACAATGAAGACACATAAGTTGTCGTAATATATTCGATATGAAATGCATTTTCAGTAATCTCGACATCTTGTAATTTCTGCATACTTTTTCAAAAATCGAAAATAACGCTACAAGTAGACGTAATATTTAATTTATAAATACAATAAAGAAAACTCACATGGGATTTATTCCAAACTTCTTATTTGATAATTGTTATTAGTTGCGATTTAAACAAAAATAAAACGTAGTCAATATTGTTTTTTTTTATAATAAGTTATTGTTCAACAAGAAAAGAAATTGTCATTTCCCTTAATATAAGTTTTTAGGCACTCACTTGTGTTGTGTCAAATGTTGGTGTCTATACGTTTCTTATTCTGACATTACGATGTAGGCGTCACTAGAACACTGTTGAACATTGTCTGACTCCGAATGTTTCTTCATTTTATTTCTAAAATAACCATGTTGAT
Source organism: Modiolus philippinarum (assembly GCA_002080025.1). Classification (NCBI taxonomy): domain Eukaryota; kingdom Metazoa; phylum Mollusca; class Bivalvia; order Mytilida; family Modiolidae; genus Modiolus; species Modiolus philippinarum. Next base: position 59,294 of record MJUU01014394.1, on the reverse strand, counting down.
AAGCAATTCAGATTTTTTTTAATACATCGTAGAGATAATTTCTTATACAAAGTGGAATATAAGACTGCAACAATTAGTTTTTATACCCCACCCACGAAAGTAAGGGCATAAGGCGTCTGTCCCTCTGTTTGTTCGGCCACAGTTAGGTTTTACTTAAGGTTTAATTTTTATTTTCTGTTAAGGATGTATGCTATTATCATAAAACTTCATATAAATACATATTAGAGTATGATTAAACAGTATTCATAATAAAAATTAATTCATGCTACAAACTACATGTTTCACTGATAATGAAAAAAGGGATGGTATGAGGTTTACCATTAGATTTAAGTTTTTTTCTGTGAAAGATGTATGCTAAAATAATTATGAAACTTTATGTTAAGCACATTTTGATACAAGCATACAAAATTCATAAAACATATTTACCTATGCAACCAACTTCATTTTTCACAGATTATGGAAAAAGGGGATATTTTTTTTCTGCACAGGGGGTATGCTTTTATTATTAAACTTACCACTAAATTCATATAAATACTCTTTAGGATATAATTAAACAAAATTCATAATCTACCCGTGCAGCCAACTTCGTGCTTCACAGATCACGCAAAACAGAGATGATATGGGGTTACCCACCGATTTAATTTTCTTTTTTTTTTATTTATCTTTAATAGTCAGGGTTTTACAAAAACCTACACAACACAACCTGACCAGGGTGTTGCTGGGAATTTGAATAAATATACATATAAACATACATATGACTATTATATTTTTATGATAATATACTTGAAAACAAACTACATTATTATTTTTAATCAACTCTTATACATTCTCTCACTCATCTCTCTTTCATAATATTAAAAACAATTTACACATGGAAAATAATTTTAATTTTATGTTTAAATGTCTTTTTGTTGTATTTATTGCTTGTCATGAAATTATTAATCTAGAATCGTATCTGGAAAAATTGATTGAATAGGGGTCCAAACTTTTTCTACCTGTCTACCTTACCATGTTTTTCTGCATACATTTCAAGTGCAAAGTAATTTTTAATTTTGTTTTTCAACCCAACAATACAAGGAAGCTTTTCTTTCTTACACTTACTTACATTTGTAGATATATTTTTAACTATACTAATAAGTAAGTTAAAAAACATGCTTTCTTGTATAAATCCAAGAAAAAAAAATTCAGATTAAATTCAAAGTCTCTATAGAACCATTTCAGACAGTCACAGAAATTATTTTAAAATCTGACAGTAACTTCACAGTTATAAAATAAGTGCACGACTGTTTCGTCCTCCCTTCTGCAAAAAGAACAGAGTTTGTCATCCTTTATATGAATTTTATAAAGAAATGTATTTGTAGGAACAATTCTGTGTATAAATTTATATTGAAAATTGTACAAATATGTATCCTTGCAGAATTAATCAAGGACAGAAAAATATTTAGATTTGTTATCAAAAACATCTGTTTGTAATTCATCTTCCCATTTAAGAAATTTTTCACTCGGGAAATGAAGAATGTCTTTAATTAATTCTTTATATACAATTTTTTTATCCTTGCTGTAAATAAGCCTTTCTAGAAAAGTGCCCATCGGTATGAAATTTTCCGAAAAAGAGATGTAATCTCGGACACACCTCTTCACTTGTGTTGGTATTTCTGATAATAGGCCAAAATACCTCATAAAATTATTTGTATCAGCTTTGGCTTTTATCTGCTCAAAAGAAAAAAAATCTTGTTTTTCATAATCAAAAATATGACAAATTTTCTACTCCAGCAGCAAACTATTCATTATACAAGTTGAAATCGTCTACTGGAATGAAATTCAAAATATGCAGTGAGAGACATTCCTGCAAATTAATTTTCAAAACTGGTTTAAATAACATAAAAGAACGCATTGCATCCCTCCAGAAAAGGTTACTCAATTTATTAGATACCTCTGAAAGTTTTTTTTTTTGCAGAGAAAAACGCTTAATACCTCCCCCAATAAGTTCTGATCTATATTAGGTAAAGATGTCAAAGGATGAATTAATTTTGGCAAAGCTAATGTTTTAATCATTGTAATTTTCCCAAGGAGTGTAAGTTTCCTGTGCTGCCAGTTTTTTAATAATTTTGATATGTCTATTATGTTTTTTTCGAAAATTTAAGTTAGGCATAATGTTGAGACTGAATGAGAAGTCAATGCCAAGAAGCTTAAAGTTAGAAGAAGACCAATCAAGGTTTCTTTCTGGACAAAAATATCAAATTAGAGTATCTTTTATTTCCGACCCAAACAACTTTTGTTTTTTATTATTCATTTTTAATCCTGAGACTTGTCGAAATTTATCAAAAATTTCTAAAGTTTCATACAGTGATTGTTCACTACCATCAAGCATTAAAAAGGTGTCATCAGCATACTGACTAATGAGTGATTCCTTCCCATCTATAATAATTCTCTTAACCTGTTGATTAGATTTTAATTGCATAGCAAGTAACTCTACACCAATATTGAATAAATAAGGATAATGGATCCCCTTGACGACAACCTCGTTAAAGACAAAAAAAGTTAGACATATGGCCATTATTAATAACACAACTTTTTGCCTCAGTATATAATGTTTTCACCCATTTACAAACTGAAGGACCAAAATTAAAACTGACTAATGCCTTTTCAGAAAATTCCACTCAATAAAATCGAAAGCTTTTTCAAAATCAATCAACAGTAATAAACCCTGTAAATCATTTTCTTTCAGATAGTGCACCAGGTCATACAATAGTCTTGTATTCTAACCAAAAAACCTATTCTTCATAAAACCTTTTTGAGTATCACTGATGATAGAATTAAGTATTTGTTTGAAACTGTTCGCAATCACAGCTGATGCAATTTTTATATCCATAATTAATAAAGTTTCCAATCTGTCGTCTGTCTTTTCCTTGTTTTGGAACCACACCGATTCAAATAAGAAGTACACTGAGACTGACGTAATCAAAATGTTAGAATTTTTGATCGACAATATTTTTGTCGAATTTGGAGGTCGTGTTTTCCAACAGATAATAGGGATTCCTATGGGTGCGCCGCTTTTAGCTGACCTTTTCCTTGACTCGTACGAGGCCAAGTTTTTACAAGGGCTTATTCAAAGAAAACAAAAACATTTAGCCCAGTCCTTTAATTTCAGCTTCCACTTCATAGACGATGTACTTTTTCTTAATAATCCTAAATTTAAGGGGTATTTACATAATATCTATCCAAATGAGATTGAAATTAAAGAAACAACTGAAACACCTACTTCAGCTTCGTACCTAGATCTTTTATTGTATATTGACGAAGATGGAAATTTGAAATCTAAGCTATATGACAAGCGTGATGATTTTAATTTCCCCATTGTGAACTTTCCCTTTCTTAGCAGCAATATACCTACCTCTCCAGCCTATGGAGTGTACATTTCACAGTTGATTCGTTACCGTCGAGCATGTAGTTTGTACAGTGATTTTTTGAACAGAGCAAAAACACTGTCCCAAAAGCTGCTTAGTCAGGGATTTGTTCAACCTTAATTAATTTCATCCCCCAAGAAATTCTATGGCCGTCACCATAGCATCATTGAAAGATATGACGTGTCAGTATTCCAAATGAAAGTGGACATTTTCAGCTAGATTCACGTCTTCCCGGATTTGACTACCGACTTTGACATTTTCCCGGATTGAATCACTCACAGTGTGACGGGTGCTGTTAACAGAGCAGGACATGCTTACCCTTCCGGAGCACCTGATGTCACTCTCAGTTTCACTGGAGTTCACACTGTGAGTGCCTTTGTTCTGAATGTTGTAATTTCTGTTTCCTTGCTTTGTATCTGTCTAACGTTATTGTTTTTGCGTCTAACGTCATTGTTTTCTGTGTTCTCGTTTTTGCCCTGTCTTTGGACTTCGATTTTTGTGAATTTCACCCCTTTGTTCCTTCGGTATTCTACTGCCGTTGTTTGGAATACATGTTATAATGCTCTGACGCTGAAACTCTGAGAAAAAAACCCAATCCATAACCAAACTTTAAAGATCGAAATAGAAAAGGTCCAATATCTCTCCAGAACAATTTATAAGAATCCACAGCAAAGCCATCAGAACCAGGAGATTTACCATTATCCATCTGCTTTAATGCACTCCCACATTCTTTAAAAGATAATTTACCCTCACATAACATTTTTTCATCTTCACTCAATCCAACATCATGTACAAAAAAGGGTTCATCTTCGAAAGTCAATTTTTGTGAAGAATAAAATTTTTGGTATAAATTTTCTAATTCACTCAAAATTTTGGGTTGATTGATGTTTTATGAAAGGATATGGAGTAAATGAACATCAGACCATAAAACATATGTTAACTCCAACTGCAATAATTTTAATGAGGTGTATGGCCATTTCGTAAATTGATTCCTCATCAGCAGCACTAGAACCCAAACAAAGGAAATTCATAATTTCAAAAAAGTGTTTAAAATGTATAAAACCAAACGAAATCCGGATAATCAGTTATATCAGATATAAATCAGATATATGGTTACCTTTATCATCTATTATTTCAGCCATAGTTTAGTAAATGAATGTTTTCTTTTCTAATTTACAGAAAAAGTCTGTGCATCTTTTCCCATTCTCATGCCAGTTACCACGAGAACGGAGAATGAGTCCTTCAACTAAATGTTGTCTTCTAGTTTCTAATTCACATTTTTTTCTGTTTAAGTGATGTCAATACTTCTTCATTTGGATTAATATTTACAATATTTTCTAAATCATTTATCTCAAATTCTAGTTTACTAAATCTCTCTTTTTCCTCCCTTGATTTTTAATACTATAAGCTATTGTTTCAAAAAACATTGATAACCCCATTCATCTTTCCATTTATTTACGACTTCTTCTGTACTACGAGTTTCTTGAAAACAAACGATGGACACATGTTTTGATTTGGCCCAGTTAAAAACATCAACACTATTTTGGAATTTGAAAAAAGACCCCTCACATTCATTGATAGAATGTGTATATGATTATCCATAATCAATGTTTACATACAACGCTTTATGTAGTAATTACAAGCAATAAATAACATTTAACAAGTACAAAGACATATTAATAAAATTCCATTTATTCACATTCACTCTTACACATATACATTTAAGATTTTTTGTTAATATAATAATAACAATTTTATGCAGTTGGTTTGGCAGTTGAGCACAAAAACAAAGAATGCATATAAAAATGGATGATATACTAGTAATATTTACAAAAAGTAGATGTAATGTTGAGAACAACAGATGTAACAATTTTGCTTCATGGTTGTAGTATATAGCACATATCTAACACGTAACATTGATACTACAGTAACTGAAATTTGAACTATGATGGTTTGAAAATAATTATAATGTAAATTGAAGCAATAATTATAAGCCAAGTGACCACACTATGCTTGGAAACTGATATACTATCATATAATATGCATGCATATTATCCACCAGTGTATGGTGACCGACATCTGAAACTTCTTATTAAACTTGAATGTAATTCTTTCAAAAGAACCTGGAAGTTAGGGGTTAAAAAGACCCAAAATTGCCCTTATGCTAAAAGAAGATCAGAGATACATATTCAAGGACTGATGATTTATACCATGTATACAGACTAAGATCTAAAATTTCAGGATGTAGATGTGGTAAAAACGGCCTAAATTGCATGGACACTGACATACCAATAAAGATAAAAGTATATGGAGTGACTAATGTTTGAACATGTCTGATAACTTCAATGTAAGTGGTTCAAGCTGAATTTGTAGACCATAGAAATCCAAACTTAAACGGATGCTGATTTACAATCAAAGATGCATCTGATGATCCTATACTGTAAAGTGTCTGAAATTTGAAACTTGAATATTGGTCAATCAAGGATAAAAATACATTTCCCCATGTTCAAAGAGACATAATTGTCTTGGCAACCCTTCTTAAATACACCTCTGTTCACAAAGTTTTATGATGCTACCATGATATATATCTAAATGTGGACTCATATGTGTAGGTGGACGATGGGATTACTGCAAAAGTTTAACTCTAAATCATTTAGGCCGAATAAAAAATCGCATTTGTGTTAATTGTCATTACCCCAATATCTTTATCTTGCCAGCTAGCCTCAGTACAATGAGGTAAAATGTGATCAAAGGTCTAAAGGCATTGAGAGAATGTATATCCGCACAGAGAGTGCAGGGACACCTGAACAGCAGCAACATATTGCACAGGATTCAAGCTGTCCAGATGTCCCTACACATCCCATTTCAAATATACATCTCTCACTTCATATTAGTATGTGATGTAAAAGTATCCTTATACATTCTGACCAGTGATATACTAAGTGGCACACAACACCATAAATTTTATTTATCGGTAATTTGTATGAATTTCCTTTGTTCTACTGAGACTGATAATCTCAGTATGACCGAACTGGACATTATCACGAAATTATTAGGTCACTGCCAAGGAGTCACGTGCGGGTTGCTATGCTGACGTCAGATTTTGTACCATTTGTCGTGTTCATACGCGTAGTACGTCGAATGAAGAATCCATCAAACTTACTTTGTGCTTATATAATGTTATTTTAAATCTATTCTTATAAAAAGAATATACGTACCAGTTTACATATGGGATACAAATCCTTACAAAATGAACATTCTGTTTATAATCCTGAGTATAGTATGCAAATTATTATAATCCGTGCTAATTATCAGTACTTCTAAGGACAACTAGTTAAGACATTTAAGTAACTACATGCCTTTAGCTAAATAAATTATATTATTGAATACTTATTATCATTACTCCAACTGAGATAAAAAATGCCAGTATTTTTTTCTAACAATCATGCCAAATATCTAAATTTAAATACTGATTTAGATATTTAAGTAAATAAATAATGATAATTTTCAAACATTATGGAAATCAAGGCATTAATAAATATTACAAATATTGGTAAACGTTTTATATATATAATATAACTTTCCAAAATTTTCGAATGTAAATATAAATTCATAGTTTTTAATACAACAATTATTGATTTGATTGTTCTAATAATTCTTACAAAACTTTATGATTTTAATCTTTTGTCATTATCGTCAAAAATGTCAAACTTATATCTTCTACCCTCTTCAGTCTTCCCGTACACTGCACAGTTAAAGTACCACACACTATCAAGTTTGCCCCTATTTCTAAGTCTGGTAATCAAACCCATAGTGTGTTTTGTCACATCATCTACAAGTCTAATCTTACATTGTCTTGACATGTTTTTCTTCTCTTTCATGATACGATACTTCACATCAGAATTTACGAGTTTTACAATAATGGGTCTTGGTTCACCAACTTTACCCGGTATCCTGTGTATTTCTTGGATCTCCTCTGGTGCAATAACTTCATTTTCTGTCTGTGCAGAATTACAAAAACAGGAAAACAGCAAACACCTACAATGGCCAGGAACTACAATCACATGCCACAATTTACAAGCAAACTGCACCAGAAAAACAAAAATGAAAACAAGAGACAAACATAAATAACGATATGAACTCGGGATAGCCGGACTTGGTACCCGCACCAGCAAAAGCCAGTGGTAGGGTTAAACCGGTTTATGGGTATCCAAACCTCCCCTTTCTCTATCCCGTTTCCCTATAGTATCATAAACATAGAATGTATGCTTTTTTCATTAAACTTAAAATAGTTACACATTAGGGTATAAGTAAGCAAAATTTATCAATCCAACCAACTGCATGCTTTGCTGGTCATGAAATATAAGATTTTACAAATTACATATAGTTGTAAGGCGGGGCATTGTGTCCATTTTTGCTTTTTAACAAATGTCGATACTGCACTCTATAGTCCCTACAAAAATGCATCGTGCACTCGTTGTAAATGATATATTTCTGTATTAGACCTAAACTTCACCAATGATATTCAGTGGGTGCATAGCAAACAATTAATTAACCAATACATTGTAAACAACATTTACTTATTACAAAACTAATTGTAAAAGATTCTGAATTCTTGGATGCCAATACAAACTTTCGGGCAGTTATGTCGGAGTTGAAACGAATGGGACTTTCAGAAATAGATCATCATCCTGTAATTAATGAGCCTGACAGACGTGCACTATATACATCTATTTTAATGTGCCCTGACACTCCAACATGATTGGCTAATAAGGTGCAATATGACATTAGAATGTTCTTGACATTAGAATGTACTTTTTTCGTAGAGGAATGGAAAATATGCATAAGATGAAAAAAATCTGACTTTGATGTACAAGTTGACCCTAAGACTGGACTGAAGTACGTTTTTAAAACCAATGATGAGATGACAAAAATCATCGTGAGAATGATAAGGTAAAATCTTATAAGCCACCCCCTTTCTTTATAAAGTTATAGTAGGTTCTCATAATATCGTGGATTCCATAATATCGTGCTATTCACGTTCATTTCAACTAAATTTTTAATTGTGACGTCACCGTGTTACGTAGCTACCTACCACGATATTAGGAGCTACCAGTATACTACATGTAGTAAATTGTACATACAAATAATGAATGTAGATGTATATTCAAGTCCAGTAAAAACATGTACACCTATCGAGTAATTCTGCTCTTTTAATGTATTTGTTAAAAGAGAGGGATAACTGTATGCATGTATTTACTGTCCAATATCATGAATATTGTATGTTTCTGCAATTTTAATATGATTATTGTTAACAATGAACTGATATGGAGTAAAAGCGCATGAGACAAAGCCTCTATAAATACATGGTAAAACCAAGCAATGGAACAACACTTTCATTGTTACACTGACATGTATGAGGTCTAAGAAAACATTCAGTCATGTACATACTTACCTACTTACTAGAACATGAAACATGTATCATACCCTGAGATACATGACATGTGTAGACCTAAAACACCAATATTAAACATATTTAGTGCTCTTGATTAATTGAATATTCCGTAAGCTCAGTTATATATCTACATATGCAAAAAAAAAAAATCCAAATTGTGAATGAGAATAAGAGCCATTCTCTGTAAGCATAAAAAACACTTGGAAATGAGGGGTCTCAGATTTTGATGAAATTTTGTATATAAAGGTCAAATGTAATCCTGACAACAAAATAAATTTGGTTTTTGCATTTTGAGCAGTGGTTGCTATGGTAACCAGTCATGCCCAAATATGGCTTCAAAAATACTGTCAAAATGGCCAAAACGAGTGAAATCTAAGTAAGCTCTAAAAGAAAATACGAATTAACTGGGGTTTTATTACCATATCAGTGATTAGATAATGGGTCAATGTAACCTTTGAAACAAAAAGCAATGAAATGACTTAAGTCTAAATTTGGTTACCATGGCAACAAAAATCACTTAAAACGACAATTTCCAAAAAATGGAAAAATGACCAATTTTGCCCATTTATAAGTGTTAATTACAAAAAATACGTTTATAGAAATTCATTAAACTTACTGAGCTTCCAGTTTAGTATATTATCTTTAAAATATAAAAAAAATTAAAATGGTGATATTCCGATTTTAAAAAATAATTAATTTTGAAATTTGCTGAGATAGTGATTTTCAGATTTCTGTCAGAAAACCCCAAATAACCATTCTTACTTGTATTTCAGTCCCTCTTCGGCAGATAGTATTAATATTGAGTTTATTGGTATATTTAAAATGAGAATGCTTAGCATATGCTAAATGACCTCGACATTCTATTTCAAGGTCACGAAACTCACATTTCCAAGGTCAAATTTGTGTCAAAAAATGCTCGAAATCTGTATTTCGACTTGTATTTCAGCCCATCTTCGGTAGATTGTAATGATGTTGGGTATCTGTTTATTTTCAGAGGAACATGCTTTTTATATCTTGGTAAATGCTATATGACCTTGATATTCCATCTCAAGGTCACAAAACTCAAATTTCCGAACTCAAATTTGTGTCAAAAACCACTCGAAATATGTATTTTGACTTGTATTTTAGCCCATCTTTCGTAGACTCTAATGATGTTGGGTATCTGTTTATTTTTAGAGGAACATGTTTTTTATATTTTGGTATATGATCTTGATATTCCATCTCAAGGGCACAAAACTCAAATTTCAAAGGGCACATTTGTGTCAAAAACAGCTGCATTTCGACTTGTATTTCAGCCCATCCATGGTAGATTGTAATGATGTTGGGTATCTTTTTATTTTAAGAGGAACATGCTTTTTATATCTTGGTCTATGCTATATGACCAAAGGCCATGAAACTCAAATTTCCAAGGTCTGTAATTCGACTTGTATCTCAGCCCATCTTCGGTAGATTGTACTGATGTTGGGTATCTATTTATTTTAAGACCAACATGATTTTTTTATATTGTCGTGTATGCTTTATGACCTTGATATTCCATTTCAAGGTCTCGAAACTTTTGTGAAATGTATTTCAACTTGTATTTCAGTCCATTTTCAGTAGATTGAAATGATGTTGGGTATTTATTGTTTTAAGATGAACATGCTTTTTATATCTTGGTATATGCTTAATGACCTTGACATTGCATCCTAAGGTCATGAAAGTCGAAGTTTCAAGGTTTTGGCCACAAATATTCATACTATTTTCTCGGGATCGATATTGAATATGCCAGGAATAACCTTCTGGTGACATTACGTTAGCAGCCAACAACCATACGGATGTTTGACCTTGAACTCTGAATGTCAAAAGATGATCTAGCCCATTTCTTATCCATAAGATCAAATATTGCTACAATTTTAATATTCTTTTGTTTTTTTCGTTTGGCACATGTACATACTTTAAATATACTCTGGTGTATAAGAATACTGTACAGTGGCATTGTTCTGTTCAGCATTTGTTGTTTATAGCCTTACTGAAAGATCAAAAAGAGAATCGAATGCTTCAAAAGCTGCCATTGGCTCAACCCAAGTCCAATAGTGACCTTAACAGAAACTTTAACCTTAGTCCTTCCAGCTGAAAATATATGTAAAGGTGACATAATTCTGGAATTATATTGGCTACACCCCCAAGATCTATCTACTGAAAAAAAGTTCCTCTATTATCCTTAGTCGCTGAATTAAATAAATGATTATGTGGGTCCATACTTATGAACTAGTCTAAAATAAAGTGTTGCTGTATAATAGTGAAGTGAATCTTATTAAAGCGCCCACATGTTCAATAAACAATATTTAAAGCAAACTACACATGTATTAAAACCAATTTAGTGCGATTTTATTTTTTCATTGATGTAAAAAAAGTAGGTCAGTGAACTTATTTTGGTACAGATAATGAATACCACATAATATGCATTCCCCGAACAAATATCTTCCACCAACCACTATAGAAGCTGGAATATGACTCTAAATTAAAATGTTGATAGAATAAACAACGAAAGGATGCGGAGTAAATCAATGGTCTCCCCAGGCCCTTTTCGAGTCGGGGTACCCTAATGCTATAATTCTTGACCCCGATGCTTTCATCATTAACCTACGCTATAGTTTTTATTCCAATGCTTTCCAGGCAGATATTTTACTTGATGCTGTATTTCTAGCTAGGTACATGCTGAATAAACAATATAAAACATTTAAATCATAATGCTGCTGTATTTTATGTAAAATTATATATAACTATCATTAATAAGTAACTAAAACTGTTATAAATGACAAAAGTTATTACGTCAAAGCGTCAGCTCGCGCCAAGCTAAACATTTACCCCTAATCTATTGAAAAATCCTGTGGAGAACACTGAGTAAATGCACATGATACAATGTCTCTACAAAAACATGGTAAAATCAAGCAAGGGAACAATGCTTTTATTGTTGTTCTTCATCTTGAAGTCATCACGAAGCCTTCAACAATGAACTTTGCTCATACTCCATAGTAAGTTCAAGACAGCCCCTAGCACCGGTGTGAGTGGAATTCTTTGCTACTTGTCGAATAACGCTACATCGTTATGGATACGGGATTGTCAACAAATATTAATAAAACTTGCAAAATACTCTTACAATCAATGTCATCCGTTGCCCCACAAAAGCACTAGTGTCTTAGGCTAGTGGACAATCACAACATATAGCTGGAAGGACTAAGGTTAAAGTTTCTGTTAAGGTCACAATTGGATTTGGTTTGAGCAAATGACAGCTTTTGAAGCATTCGATTCTGTTTTTGATCTTTCCGTAAGGCTATACACAACAAATGCTGGTCAGAACAATGCCACTGTACAGTAATCTTATACACCAGAGTATATTTAAAGTATGTACATGTGCCAAACGAAAAAAAAACATAAAACAAGAATATTAATCTTGTAGCAATATTTGATCTTATGGATAAATAATGGCCTTGGTGATTATCTTTTGACATTCAGAGTTCAAGGTCAAATGTCCGTATGGTTGTTGGCTGCTAACGTAATGTCACCATAAAGTTATTCCTGGCATATTCAATATCGATCCTGAGAAAATAGTATGAAATGAGAATAGTTGTGGCCAAAACCTTAAAACTGCGACTTTCATGACCTTGGGATGCAATGTCAAGGTCATTAAGCATATACCAAGAATTACAAAGCATGTTCATCTGAAAATAAAGAAATACCCAACATCATTTCAATCTACTGAAGATGTACTGAAATACAAGTCAAAATGCATATTTTGAGCGATTTTTTAACAAAAATTTCGTGACCTTGAAATGGAATATCAAGGTCATAAAGCATAAACCAAAATATAAAAAGCATGTTGGTCTTAAAATAAACAGATACTCAACATCATTACAATCTACCGATGATGGACTAAAATACAGTCGAAATACAGATTTCGAGCAGTTTTTGAAACAAATTTGACCTTGGAAATTTGAGTTTCGCTACACTGAGATGGAATATCAAGGTCATATAGCATATATCAAAATGTAAAAAGCATGTTCCTCTTAAAACAAACAGATACCCAACATCATTACAATCTACCGAAAATGGGCCGAGTCGAAATACAGATTTTGACACAAATTTGACCTTGGAAATTTGAGTTTTGTGACCTTGAGATGGAACATCAAGGTCATATAGCATACACCAAAATATAAAAAACATGTTCCTCTTAAAATAAATAGATACCCAACATCATTACAATATAACGAGGATGGGCTGAATTACAAGTCGAAATACAGATGTTTTTAACACAAATGTGCCCTTGGAAATTTGAGTTTTGTGACCTTGAGATGGAATATCAAGATCATATAGCATATACCAAGATATAAAAAACATGTTCCTCTTAAAATAAACAGATACCCAACATCATTACAATCATCCAAAGATGGGCGGAATTACAAGTCGAAATACAGATTTCGAGCGGTTTTTGAAACAAATTTGACCTTGGAAATTTGAGTTTCATGACCTTGAGATGGAATGTCAAGGTCATTTAGCATATGCTAAGCATTCGCACTTAAAACTGGACCAATAAACTCAAGATCAATACCATCTGCTAAAGAGGGACTGAAATACAAGTAAGAATGGTTATTTTGGGGTTTTCTGACAGAAATATGAAAATCACTATCTCAGCAAAATTAAAAATTATTTATTTTTTAAAATCGGAATATCACCATTTTTATTTTTTGACATTTTAAAGATAATATTCTAAACTGGAAGCTCAGTAAGTTTAATGAATTTCTATAGACGTATTTTTTGTAATAAACACTTAAAAATGGGCAAAATTGGCCATTTTTTCATTTTTCGGAAATTGTCGTTTTTAGTGATTTTTGTTGCCATGGTTACCAAATTTAGACCTAAGTCATTTCATTGCTTTTTGTTTCAAAGGTTACATTGACCCATTATCTTATCACTGATATAGTAATAAAACCCCAGTTAATTCGTATTTTCTTTCACGGCTTACTTAGATTTCACTTGTTTTGACAGCATTTTTGAAGCCATATTTGGGCATGACCGGTTACCATAGCAACCACTGCTCAAAATTGAAAAACAAAACTTATTTTGTTGTCAGGATTACATGTGACCTTTATATACAAAATTTCATCAAAATCTGAGACCCCACCTTTCCAACGATATGGCAGATTCTTGGATTCTTTTAAATATTTCAACCAGTACAACCCGTACCACACTCTCAAAAAATATGGGTAATGCACTAAATCTGAGAAATAAAAACAAACCTATGTATACTTTCATTTTGCATTTTCTTGTGGTAGATTGTATTTAAAAAAGTCTTAGTAATTATCACTGATCATTGTTATCTTCTTTACTTCCAGGGTCTCCATATTGTCCAGTAATGTCATTCGAAAACTACATACAAAGGCTTAATCCATCAAATGACAGATTATGACAGAAACCACTGGATAGTGTTTCCGAAAACAGTCCTGTGTGGTACTGTAATTCGGGTGTTGGAGAAAAAAACTCTTGGAAAGTTTTATGTCAAGTCTTAGTAAAAGCTGTGAACTATCACAAATATATACCAACCACTCTATAAGAGTTACTGGTGCAACTATTCTGTCTAAAAAAATATGTATGGAGCAGCTCAGATCATGGCAGTTGCAGGCCATAAGTCAGTACAGTCACTGAGTGCATATCAACGTGTTGACACTGAGGAAAAAATTAAAATTGGGAAAACCCTGACTGAAAATGTAACGCCGGCACAGGACCAATTAGCTATTACTACGTTGGAAAAGCCAGCTATTACAGCTGCACCAAATCATGTTCTACAAAATTTACCGGTTGGTACTGTTGTTCAGGATCTTGTACCCGTAAACGCAAATTCGAGTATGCATAATCTTTCTGCTGGTTGGCCTACTATAGACTATCTCCAAGGAATTAATTTGGAAGATTTACTGAATGAGTTTGCAGCAAATGTACAAAATAACACATGTAATACCACTCAATCTAATATGTCTAATCACAACATGTTTAATCGTCCACCATTTTCTATGGAAATGTCACCGTCATTCAAAACTTGACCATAAACAAGCAGTGATTTGGAAATTTTAGTCAATTTTCTCTTTTTCTTGTTTATTGTTTCAAAATTTAACAGACTGATCATAGATTGACAGTAAACCTTCCTGTTAAAAAAGTGGAAGAAAAACTAATCAAACTCTGAGATATTATGGATATCTAACATTTTACCATGTTTTCATCTGTATTTTTCTTGTTACCTTAATTTTTAATGTTATTGTTGAATAAATATTTGAAATAGCAGTGAATTTATTCTAGAAACTGTGAGACATTTATTAAGTCACATAAAAAAGAACACAAATTGGTTACATGATATTTTACAGCAACAAATATGACCTTACAAAATACGAAAAGCAACAGAATTCATATTTTTAAAACAATGAAATATTAAGGCAGGAAGTAAGATATATTCGTTACACAGTGTGTAGTTGACCTAATACGGTATATATGCGGTCAGTAAAACTACACACTGTGTAACTAATATTACCTACAATAATACAAGACCTCTCATATTAAATAAATATTGCATTAGTTCTGTATTCAGTAGATGATTTGATTCAGTAGATGATAAGGTTAACCCCCTCCATGTCTATTGGACGTACACAATTCTAACCTCCCCCGGTGTTTGTCCTTTTTTAATTAACAAAATGTAAAAGCTACTATAAATCTAATTTCTGCATATGGCCGTTCTTCAGTGCTCTTCAGTGCAGATCAAATCAAAATTTATTTGGAAGACCATAAATCTGTAAAATCTGATAAAAACACAAATAATCAAAAAGACCTAAATGGAAAACCAAAAAATCAGCAAAGGACAAAGCTATGCAGGAGGGAGATACTCATTAGTTTAATGCATTTTTTTCTAAAAATTATATATTGCAACTTTCCGGATAAAATTGGTTTTCGGGGCAGCACCAAACCATTTAATTCATAGTCTATTCCCGGCTTCCGTAAACCTGTTATTTTTTAATATAAAAATGAATGATAATTTGGAAAATATTTTCCATCATGAAAAAATGTACCTTATATAAATCTGACTACCAAGAAAAATACATAGTTATTGAACACTGTAAGGTATATCAAGTCGACAGTTTTACCTTTACTTCCTGTATCATCTCTTGTTGATATGACATGTAAACATTTTCCGGATTCCAAATGTCTGTTCGTTATATTATCTGAAAATAATTAAGTTTTGTGTGACATTAATCAGAAATTAATGAAGTATCGAATATCAAGTATAATATTTATTTACTAATTCAACAGATGAATCATTTATCTTTCCACATCAGTCAACAATTTTGACCAAGTATATATGTTAACTAACGTTGGTTTAACAGAGGATTCTGTACGAAATCGAAAAAGGGTAATAATATCAAATGACTAAATACCGAAGTTACTGTAAATTTGAATTCTGCATATGCGCATTTCGACAACTGTTAAATCAGTTAAAACTGTCTGAAGGCAAAACTTGACAGATATGGAAAAGAAAAGAAAAGGATTGGGACCAATGAAACTCGTTTCAAAGACTGAGCCTGTCGGGCAGTTTACTAGTTAATAGTTACTATAAGTTATATCTCATAAACCATTGATGAGGGGGGCAGGACCTTTTTCGGGACACCGGGATTTGCCATTTTTTAGCTCGGGAAAACGGAATGTGAAAAATTTAAGTTCGGGATTCCGGGAAAAAAATATGTCGGGACGCCGGGATGTCTGTTATTTAAGCTCGGGATTTTCAGTATCGAGATCCGGGATCCATACATAAGACCTTGTAAAAATCGATCAATTTTAGCTATTAACATGTAAAAAGGTCAAAATTTGTGTATTTATAATAAATTGATTGAATTCCATCGTGTATTTCTAAGTATATTGATCTTATCTGATAACATTTTACTTGTCTTAATCTTAACTTTCCCGCAATCTATACGCATCCCAACCGCGTTTGGTGTAATTTATGACATTTATCACACCAATCATACTTCCGGTAGCAGACGAAATCTGGCATAAATGGAAAAGCATCGAAAATAAAACTAAAATAAAACTAAAATCAGGGCCATTGTATGGTATTACAATGAGAAACAAAATCTTCCCTTTTGTAAAGAAAAAGTGAACATATTTCTAAATGAAGATGCAACAGAAAAAGAGTTTAAGAAACTTGATAATTTTGATGAAAGTAAGCGCGAACCGAACCGTCAATCAAAAGAACGAACAAAATTATCCATGGACAATGGCAACATCGGAAACACTAAGAAACAAGGACACCACTTAAGTACGGGACAAAAAAGAACTAGAGGCTCTCAAGAGCCTGTATCACTCACCTGGCTTTCAGATGCCACAATCATGGTAACATTATAAGTTATACAGTTGATCTTCAGTCTCAAACTTAAGTACCTCGAACACCACCAATATCTTGAACAGTATTTAAAGTCTGATCATGTTTTACTACATTTCTATGTTGGGCTTTTTTGACAAAAAACGTTCTTGCTAAGGACCACTTATGACACCAGTTTTGAAATCAAGACGTCATTTTGTAAATGGCGGCCATCCAACAATTTTCAACATCAGTTTTGAAGTCGCAACATCAATATCTATTTGGACAAAAAAAAATTCATTGAAATAGGACAATATTGAATTTTCCCGCCTTTTTAGCGGCCATTTAGAAAATGGCGGTCGACGAACAATTCTTAACATCAGTTTTGAAGTCGCAACACCAATACCTATTTAGAAACCAAATTTCATTGAAATCAAACAATGTTGAATTTTCCCGCCTTTTGTGGCGGCCATTTTAAAATGGCGGTCAACGAAAAATTTTCAACACAGGTTTTGAAGTCGCAATATCAATATCT